>KZ652484.1:81173-93785 GCA_001010745.2 Gerris buenoi | reverse complement strand
TGGACATGGGGCTGAGACTAGTCTCGGAGACTCGCCGACTCTCCGAGACTCGAGAGAGGCTGATGTTGCTCTCAAGTGGATAAGGTTCTGAGACTAATCTCGAGACTCGCTCTCGAGATTTAGTCTCAGATGGACACTTACCCTTATTATCGTGCATCGTGCGTGACATTCTATATTTACAATGCAGTGTTGCGCTATATTTTTAGTGAATATGGCGTCTCAACTGAAACGAAAACGGGTTTTGCTGTAGAAGTTAGGTGCTCTTCAACACCTTGACAACAGTAAGTCCCTTCTAAAGCTAGCTTCAGATTAAGGAGTTGGTGTAATATCAATTAAATATTGGATCACAAAGACTTTGAAGCGTATTCCTCAACTGGATTAGTATGAATAGAATATTCTTATACATACGAGTATTATACTACGTTCACACATCGTTATGAAAGCATTTCGGATCCAATTCGGTTTTAAAACTATTCATGTTCATACAACAAAAAAATACAGGTGATCGATATATTTGTTTTCGATATTTCATAATGTTGACGTCACGAGTAAAACCTAATTCTTGTTATGTTACCTATGTCTGCGAATTTTCACTTTTTTACTTATGAAGAATTTACTTAGAAAGTATTGTGATGGCGCGAAAATTCGATTTTGTTATTTTGAAGGATTTACACGTTTTGAGGTCCCCCTGAGTCCAAAAAAGTGGTTTTTAAAAAATGTGTGTCTGTCGTCTGTCTCTGAAGACGCCTAGAGCATAAACTACTGGGCCGACTTTGACGAAATTTGGCATACATGTTCAGAAAAATCATACCCCGAGAGAATCGAGAAACGAATTTTAGCACCAAATTTGGGGGGCGCTCTTCACCAACAAACTCTGAAAAAAAAAATATTTCTCGAAAACGGTTCCGACGATTTTGATTAAAAATTCTATAATGTAGTCCATTTAAATACCGATCTAATGATATAAGCCGTTTTTCCGGGAAGAATCTAGTTCTTGAGAAAATAGCTTAAAACGCGGACGGAGAGAGCCCGGGTTCGATTTCCCGCCGAGTAGAAGTTATTTTTATGATAAATTCTGATGAAATATTCAATAATAATTAAATGTAGCTATGAGAACTAATAAATGGAAAAAACTGTGTAAAGTAATTATGAATTCCTAGTTAGAAGAGTTGTCTTCGACCGATTTTTTTTGTTTTTACAAGCTATTAAAAGTTGTTACAGGTTCTTTATAGTATTAAATTTTCTATAAAAACTGTTTTGCAGTTTAGAAAAACGGAAGCTCACGAAAACAAACAACTAAAAAGGAGGAAAAGAGTAAAAGAGTAAAATAATTTAATATCTCGATACCCTCCAAGACCTGTTCATACGAGCGTTTTGAATTTGATCTCCCGTTCCGATCACATATTTTTGGTGGAGCGGATTTAAACCGATACGATCCGTCGATCTCCGTTCACACAGCGTTCTAAACTAGCGGATCGTTTTCAAAACAGTTTCCAAAACGATGTGTGAACGTAGTAATAGCCACTGATTCCCAGCATAATCCCCGGGCTCAGGCAGAGCACGGGGTGAAGGCTAGTCACAGAATAGAGTGCCTAAGTTCATTTTTAATAATGAAGTTAATAATGAAATTAATCCCTAGTTATTAATTAGTTAAGTATAGGTATTACCTGATTCCAATAAGTTGGCGATGAAGCGTAGTGATCCAAAATTTGACTAAAATATCTTGTCTGAACTCCAGCAAGTGATTCTACCTTAGGGGGCAACACTCTACCAAATCTAATTGCCTCTATATAAGAGTAGCAACTAATGAAAATACTGATTTCAATTAGCAACTTCATGTTTTTTTATTTAAATTAAATTAAAAAAAATATATGAAATAACCAACACCCTCAAATAATATTTTGGGTTTGATTTAAAAATATGTAATTAAAAGAATATAATTTCATGTAGCAATACTACAGCCTAACAATTCTAATAATGCCACAATTCCTAATAACTTTATATTTATACTAGAAAATACAATCAAAAACATAATGGCGTCCGTCTTCAAACTTATTATTATAATGACTACTTTAATACCCCTTTCTTATATCAATAATCTTTTCTTTTTTTTCCTTCTTTTTTTTCAATCAATTCTTAATTTTTTTTATGGAACAGAAGAAAGAAGAAGTATTCAATGTCATTTTTAATTCGACGATAAATTAAACTGATAAGAGAAATATTAAAATAATTAATATCTATTTAATAATTGTTTGTAATAACGGTTATATAAATACAAACAATATGATTGTACACAAGAGAGAGAGGGTATAATACATTGACTTAAAGTTAATATTGGTCTTTAGATTTAAATCTTTTTACTTCTATTCTTAATTACAGGTTTTGGATCATTTTCTTATGTTGTTGTTAAAGATAAAACGCTGTGATTCTTAGTAACAATTAATGGATTAATTTTCATCTTTATTCGATATTCCTAGCTACGTAAGATTTCACTGATTTTCCTTTTTTTGTTGCTATTACATTTTTCATGTTCGTAGTACCTATATATAGTTATGATGTATTGAGATGGTGCCAATTTTAATTTTTTTTTTTCACGCTTTAAATTTTTTCCATGAATTAAAAAAGTGATTATTTTAATAAATGTCTGTAGTCTGTGCAGGCACGAGGCACGTCGATAATGTCGATATAAGCTATGGAACGATTTCGATTTAATATGTTACACATTGTCGGAAAAATCATGCACCCAGGTAAAAATTAGAAATACATTATTTTTTAGTGTTTCCCTCCAAACATTCTAGAAAAAATGTAAATCCGTGAAATATATATACAGGTGGCACAAAAGTATAAAAACCCCTGAAAAACGCGTCAGAAATTCATTTTTTTTTTTAAATTTAAGGATTTATCCTTTGCTTTTCAATGGTGGCCTTGGATTTTACCTTAAACTTGCCCTTAGGGTCATTTGAAGGCCATCTTTGTTATTTTAAATGAGAACCCCCATTTTTTATTGCAGATTTGAAAAATGCAGGAGATTTTACTTGAGCATGACCTTTAAGGCCTTTCCAAGGTCAAAATTGTTTTTCCAATAGGAAACCCTAATTTGTATTGTGGATGAATATAATAATATTTTAATGGCATGACCTTGATTTGTTAAAAAAAATAAAGAGGGAGGGGGGAGGGGTGCACGAAGAGAGCAAAGGTGGCGTCAAGATGTATTAGTAACACAAAAACGAAACCAAGTATTTAGTATAGTAACGTGGACCCTAAAAACACTAACCCTATTATCAACATCAACACTAATAATATACAGACAACAAATTTAAATAAAAAAAAATGTTGTATGCTTAACCTATATCAAAGGCCTTTCCAATAATACTCAAAAACTCCTACATAAATTCGATTGCGGAAACATTGTGTTGGGACACAATCCCGGTAACTAAACAGAAAAACTGTACAACAACCTTAAAGATATGATCCCCTTCGACAAACTTTAGGCACTATCTAATCTACCAGATTCCTAGCGGACAGTGTCCTAAGAGTTACATAGGAGAATGTAGCCAAATCCTGAAAAACAGACTGGAGCAGCATCAATACGATCAACTGAAAGGCAACTCAAACACAGCTCTCTCGAGCCACGCTCTCGCCACCCTCCACACCTTCAAGTTTGAAGATACCAAAATCACAGGGAGAGAGAAAAGAACAAACAGGTGGAAAATGCTGGAAGCATTAAACATCGCTATTTCTAGAGGGAACAGTCAATTTGAAAAATGACTCTAGATCATTGAACAAATATTATAGTGGAGAGTAGTATTCAAAATCAAAACTCCCGCCACGCAACCCGATATAGTTACTAAACACCACTTATCAGTATTAATTACTAATATATTTTTTAAGATACAATATACATCAATTATTACCAGTTTAGAAATTTAAGTCAAAGCTCCGTTACTATGGTTTGTTAGTTTTATTTTAAATGTTATAATATCATGTTATCACTGATAAGCAGAGACTTTCAAAATGTAGCATTTATTTTTACGAAATGTGGCACTTATTTTGGCCAAATGTGGCATTTATTTTAACTAATGTGGCATTTATTTTTCAACTTTCCACCCCATCCCCTATTATTGTGAAAGCGATATTAAATCATGCAACTTGAGTCATATTAACTACTTTATTACAATTTACAGGTACATATTTACAATAACCTTCAATGACCCACATTGACCAGTGATAAGCTAGAGCTAATGGCTCGTAATCCTTAGGGTAGTGACACACTTCGCCACAAAAAATAAAGAGGGAGGGGGGAGGGGTGCACGAAGAGAACAAAGGTGGCGTCAAGATGTATTAGTAACACAAAAACGAAACCAAGTATTTAGTATAGTAACGTGGACCCTAAAAACACTAACCCTATTATCAACATCAACACTAATAATATACAGACAACAAATTTAAATAAAAAAAAATGTTGTATGCTTAACCTATATCAAAGGCCTTTCCAATAATACTCAAAAACTCCTACATAAATTCGATTGCGGAAACATTGTGTTGGGACACAATCCCGGTAACTAAACAGAAAAACTGTACAACAACCTTAAAGATATGATCCCCTTCGACAAACTTTAGGCACTATCTAATCTACCAGATTCCTAGCGGACAGTGTCCTAAGAGTTACATAGGAGAATGTAGCCAAATCCTGAAAAACAGACTGGAGCAGCATCAATACGATCAACTGAAAGGCAACTCAAACACAGCTCTCTCGAGCCGCGCTCTCGCCACCCTCCACACCTTCAAGTTTGAAGATACCAAAATCACAGGGAGAGAGAAAAGAACAAACAGGTGGAAAATGCTGGAAGCATTAAACATTCTAGAGGGAACAGTCAATTTGAAAAATGACTCTAGATCATTGAACAAATATTATAGTGGAGAGTAGTATTCAAAATCAAAACTCCCGCCACGCAACCCGATATAGTTACTAAACACCACTTATCAGTATTAATTACTAATATATTTTTTAAGATACAATATACATCAATTATTACCAGTTTAGAAATTTAAGTCAAAGCTCCGTTACTATGGTTTGTTAGTTTTATTTTAAATGTTACAATATCATGTTATCACTGATAAGCAGAGACTTTCAAAATGTAGCATTTATTTTTACGAAATGTGGCACTTATTTTGGCCAAATGTGGCATTTATTTTAACTAATGTGGCATTTATTTTTCAACTTTCCACCCCATCCCCTATTATTGTGAAAGCGATATTAAATCATGCAACTTGAGTCATATTAACTACTTTATTACAATTTACAGGTACATATTTACAATAACCTTCAATGACCCACATTGACCAGTGATAAGCTAGAGCTAATGGCTCGTAATCCTTAGGGTAGTGACACACTTCGCCACCCGGGTGGCGCCACCTTGTTCATGCCACTTGCTTCCGCTGTCTTGCCCCTCCCGAGATTTTACTTTTTTCGGGCAGTCGAGAATTAGACCCGGAGGAGATAGCTGTGCATGCATATCATTATATGTTCGTAAAACAAGAAGGAAAAAAGGCGTTTTTGGGTTCATCGAATAATTTTAGACTAAAAGAATACTAGTTTGTTTCATACAGCGTACCCTTCATCAAAGAGGACAGTAACACTTTTTGCCGAATGTCACGTGGAACATACAATGAATTGCTGAGAATATTTAAGAACAGTTTGACCAGTAAAGATACTTAATATGAGGGCTGCAATTAGCCACTAATTTGATTCCCCCAGGATTTGATTAAAGGAGTGGGGGCAGAGTGGCAGTGGCAATGTCTGATGAGTTCAATTGAAAACAATGGGCTGACCGGGTGGCGCCACCTCATGTGGCAGATTGCATTCTATTCTCATTGGTGAACGGTAGCACTACCTGAGTGGCGCTACCCGGATGACGGAGTGTGTCACTACGCTACGACAGGATCCCTTGCGTCACTTGGGGAATCCTCAGCACCTTGGAATCTGGTCCTGCAAGGGTATCTATGTACCTGGTTTTATGGGTTGTAGCTAAAACCCTTAAAATATTTCTATTTTTTTCTCAGATCTAGGCCCAAATAAGGCAAAATGTGGCACAAAGTGTGGCATTTTACCGAAAAATAGGAAAATGTGGCATTTTAGTATGGCGCCATGGCAAAAAGGCATTTGAAGGTCTCTGCTGATAAGGCAGTAAGGTTATCGAAGTCCTTTATCAAGGTTTCCAGTGATAATGAGACTCGATCTTAGTATATCACGCTAATAGTTGTAAATATTTGTTTAGTTTATAGGTTTAACTCACTGTGATATTGTTTATTTGTAACTTTTAAATGTTAGTTTTTGTTAATTTTAAATTTTTTAATGTCCTAGCTACGCCACTGAAATGAAGAACTCACTACGCTCGTTCAATTAGAAATAAACGTTTAGAACTGAACATGGGGGTTTTCCATCCCAGGTGATTTACCCTAGAGTTCAGTGATCTACCTTGATATCCTCTCATGAATAACTCGTTTATATAAGTTTGCCGTTTCTTTTACGTATCGATGTTTAGGTTTACAGAACAGGGTTTACGATCAGTATGAAAGATGTCTTCAAACTAAGAAGGGTAGGAAGTTTTACCTAAGTTATGGGCGAGTGACGAAACGCTAACTACTGGGCCACACCGCTCCGCAATCCGTCCTTATAGACATTGATAAGGCATTTCTTCATACAGGTTTTGACTTTTTTTAGGATCCGTAGTCAAATTCGAAGACCCTTATACGATAGTTCAGTCAATTTATACAAAAAATTTGGGATTCATTGCAAAAGGTCCGGTATTTATGATTTTTGGATATGTTGTTGGGACTAGTACCCCTAGTCACTAGTAAAAACCCAAGTTTGCAGAATCCTAGATCCTGTGGAAGCAGAGTTATAGCTAAAAAACATTAAAATTTTCCCACTTTTTTCAGTTTTTAATTTTTATCTCTTTTCCTGTGCATTTGAGAGAAAAAATGGTTATTACCAATCTTGTAGAGGAGAAAATTTATAAATATTTCATATCAATAGCTTTTTTATCTACGGACTATAGTTTTCTAATTACAGAGCATCGAAAATACGTTGATTTGGGAAAAATACAAGAAATAAACATTTTGTGATAGTTCTGATTTTTTTATATCTTGTTCGGACCAGTTAGGGTAGTGTGATCCTAAGTTTGCAGCTTCGGCAAACCTGTGCTAGCTGAAAACCTGAATAATTCTCGGACTTTTTTCAGTTGCTGCTACATACCTCGTAAACTATGCGTCGTTCGATGTTAGTTGTTCTTACTATTTTTCAGTACAACGGCAACTCTGTACGTCCAATAGATTCCGAGATATGACCCTATAAGAATTGGAAATGTTTTGCAAAAAATTGAAATTTTAAGTAGTGCTCTGGTTTCGAGGCAAATATCAGCGTAAAACTTTTAAACTATGAGAAAATTCATTAGCAGTAAATATAATTGGCTTCTTTTTACGTCCATTGACAACTCTGTACGTCCAACAGTTACTGAGATATGACTCTTCAAAGATTGGCAGTGTTTTCCAATCAATGGAAAAATTTAAGTATTGCTCTCACTTCGGGGCAAATATCGGCATAAAGCCTCTCCTCTACGAAAAAGGCGTAAGAAATAAAGTTGTTGTAAATTTAATTAGCTTTTATGCAATCACAAAATGAAGCCTGTAGACAAAACAGTTCTGTTGTAAAATAACAAAATGGGAAAACTGTAAAATTTAAGAATTGTTCCTAAACCACTTCTTATAACAAGATTTGGACATTCAACGAAAAAAAGATAATATAATCATGCTCCAAATTTATTGGACTTTAAAACTAGTAATAACTATTTACATCGAAAAACGCATAGTATACGAGTTATATGGAAAGAACTGAAAATTGTCCGAATTTTTTTCCAGTGTTTCATATATTACGCAGCTAGCACAGGTTTTTCGAAGCTGCAAACTTAAGATCACATTACCCTAACTGGACCGAACAACATATATAAAAATCAGAACTACATCACTGTTTGTGAATTTAGCAATTTATTAAGTATGTTTTGACTGACCTAAGTATTTTTTAAAAATAATCGTATGTTCGATGCTCTGTAATTTGAAAACTATAGTCCGTAGAGAAAAAAGCTATTGATATGAAATATTTGTAAATTTTCTCCTCTACAAGATTGGTATTTTTTCTCTCAGATGACCAGCAAAGGAGATATAGATAAAAAAAAAAGTGGGGGAATTTTAATGTTTTTCAGCTATAACTCTGCTTCCACAGGGTCTAGGATTCTGCAAACTTGGGTTTTTACTAGTGGTACTAGTCCCAACAACATATCCAAAAATCATAAGTACCGGACCTTTTGCAATGAATTATGATAAATTGACTGGACTAGGAAGGCATGTCTAAAAAGTAAGAGTACTGTTGAGCTCTCGCGCATGGAATTTAAATAGTTGGCAACACTGAGTGGGATTGCACTTAACACAATGGGCTCCGGCGACTTTCGTTAGTATAGAAACTCGTTTCTGTGAAATATGTCGATAATATATCCCGCCTTCCTTGTCGCGGAAGGAAAAACGTCGACTGAAATTTTTGCACGAAATAGTTTAAGAGGTTAGTTTAATAAAGGAAAAAATATTCGTTGACACGTTCGCTTGACGAGCAAAGGAGTAGAAGACCTTCAATTTTGACCGCATTGTACATTCCTACGCTTGTCTGTCCGTTTCTCTGTGCGTAACGCACATGAATAATTTGAAACTTTGCATTAATGTTATGTGAAATAAGTTATTACACTACAATAACCCAACCACAGAAAAAATGAAAGGGATGCCCCAATAAATATTTCTTCAAAAACTCGGCATCATCAACTCGGTGCATCACTAAAACCTTTGAAGAGATTAAAGAATGCAGGAGTCATGTAGTTGTATTAGTTTAAATGCTAATTGAATTCTGAGCAATAGAAGTACATTTCAGTTACTAAATTCAACATAATTGATTAATGAACACAATATACCCCGTAAGACGTAGGGAAGATTCACTTCTCTTGGAGAATTTGGAACCTTGGTAACTTTATCCCACTTTTCCCTTGGTCCACTTGTCAAAGTTGAGCCAGGCACACTATTTTGGTCATCTTCTCGCCTTCACAAGCAATCATTATTGTGAGTAGAGTTTTGCTAAATTTCCACGATAAGTGAACCTCCCCTATATGTGGAGGAAACATGTTAAAGTAATTAATAAATAAAATATATAACGTATTTACAAAAAAAAAAAAACTATATTTGTATTTATTTAATAGATTTATAAAGCAGATTAAATTCTCATCCAGTAGTCGATGTAGCGATCTGCAGTGTTCCTTGCTGATGTCAGACTTGGCGGGTCGCTGGCTTGAGGTGACAACATATCGTAGCAATGAGATGTACCTAAAAACATTAAATATAAACAATGCGCATTAACACAGTTTATTAACAAATCTTTATAAATCGGCAAATGTAATTCAACAATGATTGAATCAATCACAAAAAACTTTTAATAACGCTTGCAGGCTAATCAGTGTAGGCTCAAAGAAAGAATGATTTATTTAGTAATGTGATTATTTTTTATTCTTACCACTAATGTAAAGGAATGGATCTTCGTTTGTTGGCCTCTCTACAATACCCAGAGCATGCCAAGGATCGATTGATCCTTGCAAGAAAACGACTCGCTGAACCTGGATAGCTGTTCCACCGTAGAACCTGTTAGTATTGGCCACTGCGTTGTTCAGCTGATTCGCATTGTAGCTGAAATCAATAAAATAAAAATAGACTTCTTTGTTGAAAAAAACTTAAGAGGTGCAAAACATTTTAAGAAGAGATCAACATTCTATGAAGGGATACAATATTTCAGGGCAATGTCTCGAAACATGTTTGAGACATTGTTAATAAACAAATTCATACCTATACCTATAATACCCAATTGCACGTTGAACTTTGAACTAAACCGGACGCATTATAGCTTTGTAAACAGCAGTTGCTGTTACGACTGCTGCTACCTTTGCATTAGTATTTTTCATGATTGACCAGGAAGAAAAGACAGGAACCAATTCGGAGATGATCCGCTTCGTTTCGATTCAGATATTGTTTATGGTGTCTACGAAATTGAGATTTTAAACTTTTATTCAAATTTCTACTACAGAGAGGCACTTTATATTATTTGAATACCTATCCCTATTCTTATGGTCCTCACTTTTAGTTCCGCATAAGCAAAGTTACATTCATAAAGATACGAATGTAAATCTTGAATCATTTGAAGTTGCTCGGCGCTGCACATGCACATAGCCGACACTCAGTTGGAAAATTAACTTGAAGACTGCACATTTCTTAAGGTTGCCAGTTAAACGTCCATTATTTTATTGCCAATGTTGCATTGTGCGAGTTTTGCATTTGTGTTTAAATCCACAGACACGGAAATTTTTACAGCCCCGATACAATGCTGGTTGTGCCAGCACTGTTTATGAATAGCCTTAAAACATTATTTAACAGTTTCTATACAATGATTGGCAACACTGTTCTTCCGTCAGTTCCAGGTTTTAAATCACTTGATCCACAAATTATATATTATTNGTGCCAGCACTGTTTATGAATAGCCTTAAAACATTATTTAACAGTTTCTATACAATGATTGGCAACACTGTTCTTCCGTCAGTTCCAGGTTTTAAATCACTTGATCCACAAATTATATATTATTAATTAAATTTTCGTATGAGCTGATATGAGTAAACATGGACTGGTAATCCTCAACAGCTGTGATGCGGCAATATTAAATTATAGTCTTGCTCTGCTCAAATTGAGGAATTGACTGCAAGCTGTAATTATGAATCCAGACTCTGATCTTGACTTAATACTAACTTGTTCAAACTCTTTCAGTATTTTAAATAATTACTTGGATAATTTACAATGTCCATTTTTTAACCATGAAAGTCTGGTGAATTTCTTTTTGATTTGAGCTTTGTATTTAGAGCTCTAAAATTAATTTTCAAGGATTTACAACTTTATTTTAAGCGCTATTTTCGTTATAACAGCATAAAGTGTATGTATATCCATCGACCGATAACCAAATCAATCGTGAAAGTCAACAATGATAAAGAAAAAAACTTAAACGGATTATTTATTACAGATTGATTATACGTTTACTTACTTGGGACCAAAGACATCCGTGCACATTTGAGTGTAGTATCCTATGGGAATTGTGTCACTTAACAATGAATTCGTAGTTTCCGATGTCTGGTAATATCCNGATAAAG
Organism: Gerris buenoi; assembly: GCA_001010745.2. Lineage (NCBI taxonomy): Eukaryota > Metazoa > Arthropoda > Insecta > Hemiptera > Gerridae > Gerris > Gerris buenoi. The sequence continues at coordinate 82,506 of KZ652484.1, read as the reverse complement.
AAAAAAACTTAAACGGATTATTTATTACAGATTGATTATACGTTTACTTACTTGGGACCAAAGACATCCGTGCACATTTGAGTGTAGTATCCTATGGGAATTGTGTCACTTAACAATGAATTCGTAGTTTCCGATGTCTGGTAATATCCGAATTCGTTACAAGTCTGGAATATCCATTGTCTGTTGCCTGAAATTTTTTAGAGTAATCAAGTAATAATTGCTTTCTTAAGGATAAAATAGATAAATTATTAACTATCTAGAAACCAACTTAGAAAGAATGACTGCAAGAATGGATACAAAGGAATTTAATATTACCGGAAATAACTATTTCCTATCCCAAGGAATTATTTTAACACAAATGTTTTCTCTTAAATTTCAAAAATTCCTCCATATAAATTTGAATAACGCTCGTTATAATTTCGCAATTTTGAGATCCAATATATCTTAAAAGCTACCCGACCTATTTTAATGAAATTAAGATGGTAGGTCCAATATAAGTTTCAACCTTCTGCGACCATAGGTTTCTCTTCCACATACATCTCTTTAGCATCCTTTATCTTTAAAGAAACCCTTATAGTTTCGTTCATGCGTCTGTCTGTCTGTCACTCTGTATGGTTAATATTTCTTTTTTTTATCAGAACCATATCTTCGGTAAGCTGGGAAACAAAATCAAAATAATTTTGACAGATTAAATAGTCCAGGAGATAGCGTGCAAATAAGTGTCTGACTAATATAAAGCTAGAATTTTGTGTAAAAGTAAATGTTTTGGTGCCTTTTATGAATATATGGTCGGCAAAGTTCGTCTACGGGACATAGCTTGGTAATAATAATAAGCATTTGAAGAAAAAAAAAAAAACCGGTGGAGAGCGGCCATGTTCTGCCTCTTTGGGTGGACAATGTGATATTCATGATCTTGAGGGCTGGTACCGAAGTGCGCCAGCCCCCTTCGGATTAGAAAAAGGTTACGGTCGAAGTGCGCCAGCCTCTTAGTCTAAAGGGTGAGGTCAGGTAATCCGGGATATACCTCTTGCATCCTGTCTAAACTTAAAGAACTTTGTAGCGGACTTCGAAATTGAAATCCAACAAGCCGTTCGAAATGTCTTACCAAGCACTTTGAAAAAATTCAGGATTTTCGATTTACTGAGGACAACCGATGTTCTACCAACGATGGTCAATTGATTAAGTTTATCTTTGGACTTCCCTATATAGACCGTAAAGAAGTTGAAAAATGTTATATTGAAGATTTTATAAGCCAAAAATAAGCCATCGCAATGATAGATTTTGGGACTATATATCACCGAGAACTATATTGATCTGTCCACGGCTAAATTCA
>KZ652483.1:172948-183463 GCA_001010745.2 Gerris buenoi | reverse complement strand
ATATTCCTTTCCTACACTTTAAGACCTTTAAATTGATGTATAACATGTCATACTGACTAAAACCTTTTTGATTAGTCGTCCGCCATATTGGCCGCCATCTTGAAAATATTGTGTGGAAAATTTTATTCGTTACATATTATTTTCCTCCTCTTAAAGACCTTTAAAACGATGTATAACACATTATACTCATTAAAACTATTTTTTTAGTCGTCTGCCACATTGGCCGCCACCTTGAAAATATTTAGTGTGAAATTTCCAAAAACTATACAGTTGTCACAAATGCTGGGATGTATCTTTGTGCCAAAATTCATGAAATTGGTAAATTTTTACTCCAGTTATCGTTGGACAAACAAACACACAAACAAACTTTTCAAATCCCAAGTCTCTGAAATAAAGAACTCACTACGCTCGTTCAATTAGATTAGGAATGAATTAATTATCAGATAATGTCACCATTAAGAGACAAATTACCCGTGGGTACATAAATTGTCACATAAATACAGTTCCATAAATCAGAGCAATAATGAAACAAGCAAAGACGTTGCACAAGGTTGAAGTGTTTAATAATGTAGAAGTGTGTTGATTATGAAAACGGCTAGAAAACATAGGCAAATCCTCAAGCCTTATAAAATATTACGAATGACGTAGTGATTTAATGTGTAATCTCTGTAATATTATTCTGTTTACATTAACAATTAGCTCTCGGTTAACAATCGTAGAAAGGTTTCCATTAATTCTGGTGCCGGTGTTGCCTTTCCTCCGAGACTTTCATCTTATCTGGCTGCAATAATTCTCGAATGGGACTTGCCAGATTTATAGGGAAGCTCTCTCCGGCATTACCATCTATTATAGAAGAGAACAGGCATCCCTTCACTGTGTATGCACCGGCAGATAGCACTAAATTTTGCTAAATAACTAAAATACATTCAATACCTTTGAGTTGTGGCTCTCCCGGGCCGGCGTCCGACACCTATATTAAATGAATAAAGCTTCCTACCCCCTTCCTTGACGATACATAATATATTCTTATCGCTTTTGTTTCTGCTCACGAATAAAAAAAATAAAAAAGTCATGTTCTGCTTCAAGAAAATTGTTTGATTTTTCCTCCTTTAAGTGTTTTATAAGGTTTATGTTGCCTTCAGGATGGACCAGGGAATTGAGAACAAAAAAGTTATGAGTAAATCTTCCTCTTTTAAAAATGGGTAAGGTGTAAATAAAAACAAAAATAAAATGTATGGAATTTATAGCTCCATATTTAAGCTTAAGAGAAATGTTTCTTTACTAAACTTGAGAACGAAAAAACAATAACAAACGTCCGACACCTATATTAAATGAATAAAGCTTCNCAGAGTTAATAAGAAACGTTAGAAAAAACTAACATAATAAAATTAAATATTAAAACAGAGCAAAGCAAGACTAGATCAGTGAATATAAAATGTAAATAATGTATGGTTTGACAGAAGGTGACTACGTGACCTGACGGGAAGAATATGAACTATCCACCAGCCAAACCAGTGGCGGGCGATTTAAACATAAAAACAGCTAACCAGAATTTACAGTTAAAAATAATAGAAAAATAAGACAAAAAGAAAGACACGTGAGTATGAAAAGCATTAACCAGGGTGCAGATCCGATTCAAGCAAGAACTTGTACAACTCGCTAATACTAGATACATATATATAAAAAAAAGAAACAAATTTAATATTGTAAAAAACAGAAAAATACTATATGTAAATAACTGCTAATGGAAATAAAGATTTATCTATCTATCTAACGTTGTCTGTCTAAGCGTTCGCGCGCAATGCTCGCGTAAACGTCGAAGCCATGTGCCACACCAATTTGCAATCTATTCATATTCATTTTATTTTTATTTTATTTTATTTTTTTTTTTTTAATGGTTATGACTATTTATGTTTCCTCGTACTTTTGATAATTACATATTAAAGAAAAATATCTGTGAAGTAGGGATATGTGGCCACTTACAGAACAATCATAATTCGAGAATAATAAGGATCTATAATCCTTACGTTTTACAGACATATTAAACCACTAAAAGGGCAATTTTGTAGATCAATAATTGAAGCGAGCGCAGCGAGCTTCCTACATTTAACGAAATATGCTCCGTGTCTGAAACGTACGACGATAATTTGAGTAAAAGTTGACCGATTTTGATGAAATTAGGTACACATGTTCATTTTACTAATGCTCAGGACGAGTTCGTTGGACAACGTTGTCTGTATAAGCGTTCACGCAACGCTCGTGTAAACGCGTGCATAAAAATTAAAATTGGAATTTTATCACGGGAAAAAGTTCTAACTTTATCTATTCGATGAGACCAACATGTTTTGAAATAACATTTTGTAGTAAAACCAACAGCGACACCGCTCTAAAATTAATAAAGATCATTAAAACTATTAAAGCGGACCTAAAACGTTTAAAGTAGAAAATCAACGTTTTTACCGATATCTTACTCCGTGGCACTACTATCACACCCTTTATCTATTAACTCATTAATCATGCTTCATGATTATATATTTTTTTCAATATTCAATACATATTTATTACAATACGCTCGCTTCAATGATAGAGCCACGCGATGCCTAGTTTATAACGGTGTCGTTGTTGGTTTTACTACAAAATGTTATTTTCAAAAAATGTTCGTCTCATTGAATAGATAAAGTTAGAATTTTTCGCGTCCTCAAATTCCAATTTTAATTTTGATAAGCACGTTTAAGCGAGCGTTGCGCGCGAACACTTGGGCAGACAACGTTGTCCAACGAACTCGTCCTGAGCATAGGTAAAATGAACATGTGTACCCAATTTCATCAAAAATAAAAAAGAAATCAGAAGGTTGAAAAGTGATTACAATAGGAAATGAATAGTAAAGATCCGAGACAAGAAAACTTAAGTGAAAAAGGAAGAAAGAAACTATTGCATAGAAAATAAACCGGAAGATGAACACAGAGTAAAAAAGAACGTAAAATTTACATGATAAAATAAATATTAAAACAGAGCAAAGCAAGACTAGATCAGTGAATATAAAATGTAAATAATGTATGGTTTGACAGAAGGTGACTACGTGACCTGACGGGAAGAATATGAACTAACAACAACCCACCAGCCAAACCAGTGGCGGGTGATTTAAACATAAAAACAGCTAACCAGAATTTACAGTTAAAAATAATAGAAAAATAAGACAAAAAGAAAGACACGTGAGTATGAAAAGCATTAACCAGGGTGCAGATCCGATTCAAGCAAGAACTTGTACAACTCGCTAATACTAGATACATATATATAAAAAAAAGAAACAAATTTAATATTGTAAAAAACAGAAAAATACTATATGTAAATAACTGCTAATGGAAATAAAGATTTATCTATCTATCTAACGTTGTCTGTCTAAGCGTTCGCGCGCAATGCTCGCGTAAACGTCGAAGCCATGTGCCACACCAATTTGCAATCTATTCATATTCATTTTATTTTTATTTTATTTTATTTTTTTTTTTTTAATGGTTATGACTATTTATGTTTCCTCGTACTTTTGATAATTACATATTAAAGAAAAATATCTGTGAAGTAGGGATATGTGGCCACTTACAGAACAATCATAATTCGAGAATAATAAGGATCTATAATCCTTACGTTTTACAGACATATTAAACCACTAAAAGGGCAATTTTGTAGATCAATAATTGAAGCGAGCGCAGCGAGCTTCCTACATTTAACGAAATATGCTCCGTGTCTGAAACGTACGACGATAATTTGAGTAAAAGTTGACCGATTTTGATGAAATTAGGTACACATGTTCATTTTACTAATGCTCAGGACGAGTTCGTTGGACAACGTTGTCTGTATAAGCGTTCACGCAACGCTCGTGTAAACGCGTGCATAAAAATTAAAATTGGAATTTTATCACGGGAAAAAGTTCTAACTTTATCTATTCGATGAGACCAACATGTTTTGAAATAACATTTTGTAGTAAAACCAACAGCGACACCGCTCTAAAATTAATAAAGATCATTAAAACTATTAAAGCGGACCTAAAACGTTTAAAGTAGAAAATCAACGTTTTTACCGATATCTTACTCCGTGGCACTACTATCACACCCTTTATCTATTAACTCATTAATCATGCTTCATGATTATATATTTTTTTCAATATTCAATACATATTTATTACAATACGCTCGCTTCAATGATAGAGCCACGCGATGCCTAGTTTATAACGGTGTCGTTGTTGGTTTTACTACAAAATGTTATTTTCAAAAAATGTTCGTCTCATTGAATAGATAAAGTTAGAATTTTTCGCGTCCTCAAATTCCAATTTTAATTTTGATAAGCACGTTTAAGCGAGCGTTGCGCGCGAACACTTGGGCAGACAACGTTGTCCAACGAACTCGTCCTGAGCATAGGTAAAATGAACATGTGCACCAAATTTCAAAAAATCGGTCAACGTTTACTCAAGTTATCGTCGTACGTTTCAGACACGGAGTATATTTTGTTGAATGTAGGAGGCTCGCTACGCTCGCTTCAATTACTTTATATACTAGGCATCGCGTGGCTCTATCATTGAAGCGAGCGTATAGTAATAAATTTGTTTTACGTCTAATGAAAAGAACCGAATAGAAAAAAGCCGGAGAAAACTTTATGGGAAAAGAATTATATTTAGGAGTTAAGAAACACATGCAATTTTAATAACAAAGAAAATTCTGTCACTTTTCAAAACAAACAGGTTTGACAGTAAAATATAAACAACACAAAATAATAAATATATACTCCAATCCAACATGTATGTTTTAACAATCTTTATCAATTTATAGCGGTGTCGCTGTTGGTTTTACTAAAAAATGTTATTGAGAAAAATGTTCGTCTTATCGAATAGATAAATTTAGATTTTTTTTCCGTCCTCTAATTCCAATTTTAATTTTAATGCTCACGATTACGCGAGCGTTGCGCGCGAATGCTTGGGCCGACAACGTCGTCAAACGAACTCGTCCTGAGCATTGGTAAAATGAACATGTGTACCCAATTTCATCAAAATCGATCAACTTCTACTCAAGTTATCGTCGTACGTTTCAGACACACAGACAAACACATTTTTTTCAAATAAAATTTTTCATTAAAACTAACAGCGACACCGATATGAATTAATAAAGATCGCTAAAACTATTAAAGTGGGTAAACGTTTCTAATAGAGAAAACAACCTTTTTACCGATATCTTACGTTCTTACGTAACGATTTTAATAAAACTTCATATACAACTTGATACAAGCAATATGTGAGGGTTTGGAATTATTAATAATTAAATGAAAATAAATCGTTTTACACAACACAACTGTATTTATTGAAAAAGAGTAAAAAAATATGTTGATGAATGTTAATGAATTGATTATTCATTAACACTCACATAAAAATTTGAATAACACCCAACAATTAATATATATAAATACATACAGTAATAATGTATCGTTGAGTGGACTATCCGCCATCCGACGGGCCTGGAGTTTCGTTGCCGACTGACTCGATGAGGACCGCTCCTAGTCTATCAGCACGTGACACGTGACAAGCAGTATTTGAGAAATGAGATACATTTATAATAATTGTTTAAAATCTACTGGGGGTGGTTAAGATTCTTATAGCCGTGTAGCGTATAGTTTTGTTTAGGAAGTAAAGCTTTATACCGAGTATTCCCACTCTACCTCGCACTGCCCTCTTTCACTTATCTTCTACTATGACATTCATCATGATTAACAAATTTTAGTATTCAGTATTTTATTGCAATACGCTCGCTCCAATGATAGAGCCACGCGATGCCTAGTTAATAGCGGTGTCGCTGTTGGTTTTACTACAAAATGTTATTTGCTAAAAATGTTCGTCTCATCGTATAGATTAAGTTAAAATTTTTTCCCGAGATAAAATTCCAATTTTAATTTTGATGCACACGTTCACGCGAGCCTTGCGCGCGAATGCCGACAGCGTCGTCCAACGATCTCGTCCTGAGCATTGGTAAAATGAACATGTGCATCAAATTTCATCAAAATCGGTAACTTTTACTCAAGTTATCGTCGTACGTTTCAGACACACAGACAGACACGGAGCATATTTTGTTAAATGTAAGAAGCTCGCTACAATTATGAATTTATTATTATTACGTCACTATTATAAATGGTAATTCGACTTTTATTTTCCACGACCCTTGAGGTGGTCCTTTGAAACTCCTGCCAGCGACTCTCACATCGTTCGTTGCTGATAATAAATCCGCCTAGCTCCGATGCGGACTTATCGAGACGAGACAAAATAGCTGCTAAGTTATAAAGGTCAAATATGCAAGATCTTTATATAAAAAGTTTAATGAGCGATTAAAACTAATTGATATTTTGAAATTTCCTACCTCCAAGTCTTCGAGACAATTAAGAAATGGCATTTAAATGTCATAGCTTGTTACACTTCACCTTCAAATGATTAGTCTAATGATATTACTGTGAGACTGCAAACAATTTAAACAAGTTTAATAAAACAAATTATAAAATTTTAGATATGAAGTAAATAAATCACGATTAAAATAATCTTAAATCCAGATACTAAAGTCATATACTTTTTGTCTTAATCACTTCTGCCGGAGTTTCATTCAATATTCTACTTAATTCTTGAATAGGTTTTAGTTTTAGTTTAGGAAGGAAATTATTATTCCAAGTTCCTGTTAATAAATAATATAACCCTCTACTGCTGCATTTTTACACTGCATCGTTATAAGAATATGTGGGATTCCACCTGTCAACTGACTTATTATCATATATTATGATTATTTTTTGGAACGAAGTTCCTTATGGCACGTTCTGGAGCCCGGGATTGAATCCGAAAAAAAAACGACCAAAATCACCATCACAAAATAACCGTTACAAAATAACTGTCACACAACCAAACTTGACAAAATCTACCCAAGCGTTCACGCACAACGCTCGCGTAAACGTAAGCTTCAAATTTAAAATTGTAATTTTAAGACGGGAAAAAATTCGAGCTTCATGTATTTCATAAGACATTTAATAACAATTCATGTATTTAATAACAACTTTTTTAAATACATTTATTTTTAGTTAATCAAACACCGACACTGCTATGAAGCAATAAAGATCGCTAAATTTATTGAAATGACCTAAATCATTAAAATAAAGAAAACAACGTTTTTACCGATATCTTACGTTCTTAACATAAAGATTTAAATGAAACTTTTTATACAATAAGTACAATACAACATCAATAGTACAATTAAAACAGGCATGTAAAATTTTAACCTGATACAAGCAGAAGTTTTTGTGAGTTAGTGATTTATATTTTTTATTAAAATATTTAATTGGAGTAATATGCCGATGGAGTCTGAGAGGACAATTCTTTTTCGTTTGTACAACCATCTGCTTTAACTTTAAATTAATCATTAACTTTTTTTTTAATATGCAATGCATTATGCATTAAACTATGTATGGCAAGGCCGGTTTTTTTGCTGCTATTTTTTTCATCAATAATGTGGTGATATTGTCGACTTTTAAGTTTTTGTGAAGTCACTCCGATGTACGATTTATCGCAACTATTACAATCAATCTTATAAATTAAATCAGATCTGTTTTCCTTACTGATTTTATCTTTCTTATTGCTATATAGTTTTTGCATTTTATCATTTGGTTTGTGGGCAATTTTTATATAGTCGCAATCATTTCTCTTCATTATATTTTGCAATTTGTCGGAGAGTCCTTTAATATAGGTGATGCTTGTAAAATATTGTTGTTTTGGATTATTTGTTTCTACGGTAATTGGGGAATCAATAATGTCTACTTTATTTATACTTTTTATTTATTTATACTTTTTTTGTACCACATTGATTTAATTAGATAGAATTAGATTAGAAGCAGTATGAAAAAATAATTAATTTTTACCCTAATTACGTTTTAAAATTGTAACACTCGAAAAAAAGTTTTTATTTATTTTAAAATTTCAACGAAAAACTGAAATTTCGAAATTTCAACTTTCAGCGTTCATAACTTTCGCAATTCTTAACCGATTTCAATTCTGATTGCGGAGTACTAATCTCACACTCATGCTCTTTAAATCGAGTACTTATAACCTAAAAACGTTGTCCTATTTGCTTAGATATTGAGAGTAAACTATTTTCCGTTTGCCATAATTTTTCGATCACGTGACCAAAAATAAAAATGCTCTGATTTTGATGAAATTGGTATTTTTGGATAGCTCTTGACAAATACATCAATTGTTGATATTGTACACTTTTTCAAAATTTTAATTTTTAAGGGGGGTAAAACGTAAAAAACTGTAAATTTTCCGGTTTTTTCGAGTTGGCTCTTTAGGTTATAATTTATAATGGTAAAAATTGATATCGTTGTAAAGCTCTTTTAAAGTGCAACAATTGTTGTTATGTATACTTTTGTCAAATTTTACTTTTTAAGGGGTAAAACATAAAAAACCGTTATTTTATCTGTTTTTTCGAGTTGGATTTTAGGTTATCATTTAATTTTTACGTTTTTGGTAGTATTCATACTACGGAACATTTAAATTTTAATTTAAATCAAATTATAATTATTATTAACTAGAGAAAAATAGACTCCAGCGCTGGAGTCTATTTTTCTCTAAAATAGCCACGTTTCAGACCCTTTTTAAAGATAAATCGTTTTTATGAACGAAAGCTCAAACCCCGATTTGTTATTTTAACGAGCGAGGTCTAATTTTCACAGAACTACTATTTATTAAAATAAGATCATCAGTATACTTATAAATGATTTTTGGTTAATCATTCAAACTGTCAATAGCTTTGTTAATAAGGTTATTCATTCACTTTTCGATCTTCTATTGTTTTATACTTATCGCATTGATCAGTAAAGTGATTATTTTTACAAAATCTACAGGTTTAACTCACTTGAGTTTAACTCCCCAGTAGTGCTGAGGCTCCCCTAAATTCTACAGCTTCTTCCTTAACACTATATTTTTTAAAGCCAAACCTAAAGTCTAACTTCTCTCTTGCCTTAACCAATGTATCTATAAACTCACTCAACTCATTAGGTTCAATGGAAGCCGAACATTTGCATTCTTCTAATTTCAAGATTACGCTAGAGGGAAACTTAGACATAATTAAAGGAACCAGAAAATGATGGTTAACATCATCCCCTAAGGCCTCCAACGATCTAAGAGATGTCTCTATTTTATTTAGCATTCTGCGAAGATCCAATGTAAAATCTTTAGCAGATTCTAAAGTCCGAAGTTCATCATAAATTTTACTCTTTATGACAGATGTGTTGCCATTGTCGCGGAGCGAGCTTCGAATATTTATATTTTTAATTTATTTTTTTGTTTTGATTAGCAAGTTATTATTTATTTTCATTATAGAGTAAATTTTTAAATAAATTCACTTCCGTTAAAGTATCAAAAGAGGAAGAAGTTATTTAGTCTAGCTAAGCTAAATGGTAACAGAAGCGTGGTTATAGCAGAAGCTAAATGGTAGCAGAAGAGTGAAGTAGAAGCCTGGTAATAGAAAATTGAAAAGGAAGCAAATATTCAATAGAATATTCTTGGCACCCTGGTGAGGTTCAAGAAAACAGAAAATAGATCAGCTCCCGGTGAAGTCTGGTCAACAAGGTCACGGAAAGTATTGGTAAGGCCCAGATATTTCAANATTATATGTCACTTGGTTTTATAAATATCGAAAATAAATCGTAGTTAACAGTTTATACGTCTTTAGCATTTTATGTGATTTTATCATTTATATTTAATGAAAAATGTAAGGAACTTCGTTCCTACCGGGTGTCCCGCGACACCACACGTATTTTTTTTAACCTTTGAAGGAAAATAATGATATTTTACAAAAATTACTAAAAAGATCATTTAATGCAATATTGTAGCAGCAAGGAAGTAAAACTATAGTGTACAGTAAGATTTACTAAAGTTTTGACTTTTGATAGCGCGGGAAAATCCGTCGGGAGCCAATGAGAAGTCCGTATTTTGAATTTTAGAAGGTCGGGCCAACTAGGCAAACATAAATGTTAACTGCCCCATCCCTCCTACTGTCGCGGAGCGAGCTTTGAATGTTCATATTTTTAATTTAATTTTTTTGATTAACAAGTATTTACTATTTATTTTCTTACAACCCAGGAAAGTTCTTTTGAAATAGATATACAAAAATTTAGTTGTCAGATAAAATTATTAAAACCTGCGGCACGGTGCATAAAATTTTTAAATGTATTTAAAAGAAAAAAATTAAAAGGGGATTATTAGTTAAAAAGTGCTTAAACAGCGATATTAATGACTACGCTAAACTACTATGGATAAAAGTAGTACATTACGCATTTTATAGGGATGTATTTAATAGTGAAAACACATTAATCAACCAACTAGGAATTTATATAGATGAAGTAAGCATACTTAGGCGTAAGGGTAGACTTGAGTACGCAGAATCAGACATAAAAAAAAATTATTTTAATATTCTATTACAACAAAAAAATCGAGGCTGTACT
>KZ652483.1:144464-157479 GCA_001010745.2 Gerris buenoi | reverse complement strand
AAAAAAAAAAATATTTTTTCCCAATTTTTTTTTTTTTTTTTTTCCAAATAAATTTTCTAATTTCTCGTCCTGGCCCTATATTAAAATAAATGGTTAAAAAATGGAGGTTCTTTGAGAATAACGTTATTTTCATTTTGCTTTAATCAAGAGATGAAACAGGTCATCGTTTATTGAAAGCAAGTAACAAGTCTTTGAAGTTAAATAACAACATCTATAGCTTCTCTTATTGCATAATAGAGTTTTCTCGCCTTTGCCTCTTCCATTGAAGTTATATATTTTTTATTCATAAAAAAAATATATATACTATTATATTAAACACGATGAGAAATATTTAAAATAAATAAATAAATTAATGATTGAAAATTCACATATTGGAGAGCTAAAAATCGTATTCAAACAATTATTTTCAAAAGTTTAAAGTTGATTTGTATATTTTATACTTTAACAAATTTTCTTGAGCACCAGAAACTAGGAGTGGCGAATAAAGAGCAACATTAAAATGAAATAGATATTAATTCTCTAGTTAATTACTATGTTAAAAAATTAGTTTCATTAGTCTCCAAAGCAACTAGGGTAACTAATAATACCAAGTCAACAAATTGATCATGTTTTTGTGAGGGATACACTGTTAGAACATACTAAAGCCGATGTAATAGAAACGAACATAACATACCATTTCTCGTTAAAACATTTCTATCAAAAATATTAACAAGACCAAAACAAAATTAAAAATAATACATCCGTAAAAAAATTAAATCAATATATTTTTGCCAAACACTTGGAAGAAGAAGAATGGTCTTAGGTTTTATCGGAACAGGACGTAACCAATGTAGCCGAATTATTCAATACGAAAATGCAACATTTTATAAATATTGGTAGCAAAGTACAATTCACTAAATCTGGCAATAAATTTTCAAAACTAAAACCTTGGATGACTGACGGTTTACTTAAGTCTATTAGACATAGAGACAAAATGGGGAAAAAATTATGAAATGAACCTTTTAACAACATATTGAAACATAAATATAATTGCTAATATAATTTTAATATAATAAAAGAAACTGACTGAAAAACCAAAAAATAATTATTACAGGGAAAAAATTATGAAAGATAAAGGTGACACTAGAATGCTTTGGGAGGTAATAAATGAAGTGATTTCAGGGGGAAAAAAGGAAGGGGAATGTATTAGGGAATTAAAAAATATGAATGGGGATATTATAGACGTAATAGCCCATGACAAGGAAGGAGCAAACATGATGGCACAACATTTTTTAACCGTAGAGGAAGAAATGACATACCACAGGTAAATAATAATAAATAGAAGTATCGAAATAAAAATATATCTGATAAACAAACACTAACGATATTCAAGTCCAAGAAATGCATGTAATGGAGGCAATTTCTAGTCTTAAGGGGGGGTTCAGGTCCTGGCCATGACAACATTAGTGCTGAAATTATTCAAAATCATAGTAAATATCTAGTCAAGCCGATCCTTCACCTGGCTCGAGCCTTCTTCCAACAGGGTGTTTTTCCTAACATTTATAAAATGCTATTATGAAACCAATTTATAAAGATGGTGCAAAAAGCGATCCAAACAATTACAGACCCATATCATTACTATCCAATATAGAAAAAAATGTTAAAAAGCATGTAGTACTATGTTTGGAACAAAACAAGCTAATTCCGGAAAAACAATTTGGGTTCAGAAAAGGATTGAGCACTGTAGACGCTATATCTGAAGTAACTGGCTATCTAAGCAAAAAGCTCGATAAAGGATACAAACCGACAGGATTATTCTTAGACCTTTCTAAAGCATTTGATTCCGTCTCTCATTCCATCCTCATTGACAAACTTAGAAGTATTGAGATTAGTCACGCCTTACTTATCTGGTTTATAGTTATCTTAATAATAGGCCCCTTGTAGTAAAATTAAACAATGTTTATAGTCATGCATATATGGTATCGTATAACCCAAGGAACAGTATTAGAACCCATATTATTCATAATTTATACAGCCGATCTGTTCAAAATCGATTTAAAGAGCCAATCAGTGGCATTTGCCGTTGATATAGCGCTTCTATGCTCAGGATTAGATTATAAAAGCTCGATCCAAACGGTGGAAGGAGACTTGATCAGGGTGAAGTATTGGTTTGATTGTCACCTTCTTACTATATCGTGGGTATAGTACTAAAACTGGATAACTAATTTTTTTTCGATTTTGAGTTATCTATACATTTGTAATGATTAGGCAGAGAGCTTTAAAATGCTATAACTAGGTAACTCTAATTCTAACCCTATTGACACCTAGCAGCAGTTGTTTTAACTAGACAAGTCTTAAAAGAAGGGATTATTTAATTCTATAAGTGGACAACTAAAGTTATCTAGTTTTTACAACCAGACTTTCAGTGCAAAATGTGGTCAACTAGAGTTGTCTAGTTGTAGCATGTTATTGTACCACGTATCATGCGCACTGTATCCAGTTAGCGGCAATAGGTTGTGATGGATTAGGTTCTAGAAGTCTCTATTTAGCAGGGATTATTATAGCTTCTACAGTGGGCTTCCCCATGAAGTAAGAAAATAAAAATCTGATGATGTAAATTAATTATTTTTCTATTTAATTTTACTTTTTTCATTTTGTTTACTTTTTTGTAAAAAAAAAGTTACGTTTTAATAACATGTCCTATTTTTAATAAAATATTATTGCCAGTAGCGTACACAGAAAAATTTTTCGGGGGGGAGCCGAACCTAACCTTGAGCGACTGTATATATGCGGGTTTAGTATACCTTATAATTTCTCCCCCTTTCGACACTCTAATTTCAATATCTAACGTGATATTTAATAATATTAAAATCCTATGAGATAACACCTAAAAAATTACATAGAGGCTGTAAACCTTCAGACCTCAATGTATAGGGGTTTTAGATTATTTGTAGTAATCAATACAAAACAATGTGACCTAAGTAAATAGTGTGCCAATTTGTGAGGTACTAGCTTCCTCGCGTACTATTTCGTATACTTTAACGATTTTATAACCTATTATTGTCAAATTTATTTAATTGTCCCCAGTTTTTTAAATCTGTCAAAATTTGATGCTATGTGCTAAAGAAGAAATATGTCAGTCTCCGATTTCAATAATTCCAAGATAGAAATCCTATCTAAAAATGAATGGTCAAGATCCCCCAAGTTTCATTAATTTATCTCTAACCGTTCAAAAGTTAAGAGGGGGGGGGGGAGACCTTTGGACCACCCTGTATAACTTACCCTGATAATAACTTATCAAAATAGTAGCCAAAAATTTTATCAAAACTAAACTTATAATTAATAATTATTAACATAACATTTTTTATTTGCTACCAATAAAAGTTTAGGTTTGTTTTGATTTGTTGGTCTTTAAATAGATCTAATAACTTATCAAAATAGTAGCCGACAATTTTATTAACATTATATTTCTGAATTGTTTTATATTGAAAGCTGTCACATTTTGATTAAGGCATGTAAACAAACAATGCGCTTTCTTTATTACACTAAGCCAACCGTCCCTTGTTTTTGTTTATTGCCTCGGGAATGACGTCACAGTTAACAGTTCCCATGTTATTCCGCTCAACACCGTCTATTTACTATGAGAAGAACATATCGTATGAGAAGAGACAATATCGTCCGCTCGGTTTTGATATGGCATTAGCGAGATCCCAGGTACAAAGTTTTGTGCTTTTATAAGTTAAAGATTACCCAATCATAAGGCGGAATTTTTTGACACTGAACAAAAACATTCCTATAAACATGGACCCTTTGGTGACCCTTCTTTTGGCGTTACCCTTTCTTGGTCATATAAGTGTTGTTCCAATCTATGTTTAAGAAGTTGGCTGCTTTCACCAATAAAGCTTTTAGGGCACTGTCCACACGGAATCTGATAAATTCTACCTATTGTTTTATTCATAAGAATATTTTCTTTGAAGCTATTGTATAATTTGTCAGTTTTATTTTAAACCCTCTATTATTACCAAATATAGAGATGACCTGTTTTTGATAGTTAAAAAAAGTGAAGTAGACGTTATCCTTAATTACTTAAACGAATTTCACCACCAGCCATGATTCACTGTTGAAACCAAAAAGAATGGTAGTATTAACTACTTATATTTGACCATTTTCAGAGACAAAGAAGGTAACATCACCACTGCATGGTACGAAAAAGATATCAAAAGCAACTGATTTATCAACTGCCATCATGCCACCCATCCAACCTAATAATAATTAATAGAGCCAACAACCTGATTAAAAAAAGCCCTTTCCTTTACCTATAAATGTCATATGCACAACACCCGAATCAAGGTTTTCGATAAATTAAAAACTAACTTCTTTCCGGGTCACATCATCAAAAAATTATGTTACAAAAATATCAACCTTAATTAGAGACAACTATTTTAAACACAAAAAAAATTGCAACGGATGTAAGTTAAACCAATAATTTTTTATCCGAAACCTCACAGAATCTTCTTGACAGCATCACTGTTGAACACAAACCCAACAATAAAATTGACAAATTATACCATAATATCAAAGACAAGATTAATAAAAAGAATATTAATAAGACTAATATAATAAGTATAATTTATCAGATTCCGTGTGGACAGTGCCCTAAAAGCTATATTGGTAAAAGCAGCTAACTTCTTAAACATAGATTGAAACAACACCTATATGACCAAGAAAAGGGTAATGCCACACAACCCCCTTCAGCCACAACCTGGCCACAGCACCCCTTAAAATTTGAAGACACGAAAATAATAGGTAGAGAAAATAGAACTAGTAGGAGGAAAATGCTTGATGCACTGAATATTGCCATAAATTCGGAGACTACAGTAAATCCCTAAACGGATTCTAGATCCTTAAATAATTTTAAAGTGGAGATCTACCATTTGGATTCAAAACTCCCGCCACGCAATACACTTTAGAGTACATTATCTACATTATATTTACTATCACAAAATTAATTGAAATAGTATAACCTAATTAAATTAGTCATTTTATTTTCTTAAGCAAAGTTACCTTCCTATTTAAATTTTAATCAGTGATGACAATTTAGATATCTGAAATGTGTAGTCAAGTCCTTATCAATACCAATGATAACAGGACGAATTTTATTTTAGTTAATTTTATTTCTACGACACCTTAATTGTTACCGGTGAACTAGTACCTACCTACTGTGATTATTATTTTAGTTCAGTTTTAGATTGTTAGTTGATTGTTGTTTAACTTGTTAGTTTTGTTATTGAAGTTATAATTTCTACTCTCGTCACTTGTTTTTCACTCATGATAACTCTACACAACTATGTATCTGCTGTTTTTAACTGTTTTCTCAGATAAATCTCTTATGCCTAAATACCTTTCCTGACTATTCTCATAACTGACTACCACAATTACAATTAGGTACTCTGTGTATTGATTATAAGAAATTGACGAGGTGAACGATCAGTCCCCCAATGAGACCTAATAAAACTTAAATTATAACTTTTTTTCTACTTGAGAATAGAACTTTAATGTATTGGATAGAGGTAATTACTAGATTCATTCCGTAATGTCGTCTATCATTGATTGCTCTTATGTATGTCATGTTACTATGTATGTATATTATTTTTAGGCTTGAAAATGGCTCGAATAGCCGAATCGTTGCCACCTAACATGAAAGAGCTTCTTCTTCTTCTTACCCTTCAAGGATCTTTCTTCAAAAATAATATTGCTTTGTTAGGTTGAAATAAAATCAGAGTAAGGAAGGGGTAGAGGGGGCAATGGGATTTGAAAAGTGGTTCATTATGCGACACCCATATACTAAACCTCTCAAGTGATCTCATTCCGAACTAAAGTGACAACAGCACGATCACGTGGTCTCTGGTCCTTGTCTTATTGGCCTATTCCTTGTCCTTACGTGCCCACAGACACTTGTCAACAAAACCTTTAACGTCATCTTGTGCTTTGTTTAATTGTTTTATTATCTAAATGTCAAATATTTAAGAGAAAAATATGATTTGACTGTTTTAGAATACGATTTGTTTTATATAAGATTGCTTTAGTTATCTAGGAACTATTACATGTTATTAACAACTTTGCCTTTAGATAATTAATACGGTTAACAACAAACACTATAGTACATATTATGTATTTATAAAGAAAACTGTATTAAAATATTAAATGTCGTAAGAAAATACCACAGTATACTTAGCCTTATCAGCTGACATCAGATAAATTTCGAGTTTTTATCGAGATATCGATACTGTTTCACCAAACTGCCGCTTGGGAGGTTTAGTATAGAGGTGTCGCATAATGAACCACTTTTTAAGACCCCGATTCTATAGTATTGTTCCCTCTAACCCTTCCTTACTCTGAGGAAATAAACAAATCTTATTCTGTCTTACTGTCATTTCTTTTTACAGTTAAAGTTGTGGTTCAATATGATGTTTAGCAACTGGCACAGTCATTGTTGTCAATTATTTATTGCGCTAAATCTTGAAGTAGCATTGTGCCAAAGTGGGATCAAGCCATCTATCCTCCCGGATAAATGTTTCAACAAGAAACATTCGTCCTGCATCGTTCGTCCTGCATCGATTTGCATAAACATTTGGAATTAGGCTCATCTCACCCTCTACTTCAAAATCTATAAAGTCATTAAACTGGGAAGTTTTGTTGGTAGTGCTAAGTACTTCATTTTCTTTGATGGTTGTGATGTCGCCTGAGATTTGGAGGCTAGTGACACCATCAATTAATTGTTTTTTATTTAAATCAATTAATAAATTAAAATGTTTTAAGAAATCAGCTCCTAAAATTCCTCTATCAATTTTAGCAATGACAAATGGCCATTGGAATTTTCGTCGAAGTNACACTTTACTAAATCCTTACATGCAGTCATAATAGAAAGAGTAGAAACACCGGTGGTCCACTCCCCATGGTCCGCTACCATGGTCCCCCTCCAATATTTCCATCAATGAGCATCTACGACTTTCAGACTGCGACTTTTAGAAGTGAAGAGAAGCTTTCGAATACGATTGACTAAAATGTCTTCTGCGTCTTTGAAGTGAAGCAGAAAATTTGAAAAGTCTCGTCAGAAATAGACTATTGAGGTAGAGAGATAGCTTAGAAGGCTTTCGGGAAATGATTTCCTCACTTTCCAGGCAGTCTGTTTCCCTTTCATTGCAAATGATGATGTAACATCTCACCCAGTAAATGGATGGAATCCTCTCAGTGTAACAGCTTTATGCTCACCCATACAATCAAACATAGCATTAATGTTCATGTATCTCTGTCCCTTCCCAGCAATTAAGAGAATCCCCAACTCCTGAAGTCCCGCTGTTTTTAGAATTTGAAAGAAAGAGAATGTTAAAACAACTACACCCGTATCTTGCATTAAAATAATAATTGTTTTGCTCCTTGCTCAACACTGTCTTTAGGTTCGAGAAAAATCCAGCCGTCTGCTAAGTTTCATCCGGCAGAGATGAACGAATGATGTCATCAATCTCAGTACATATGTCGAGTGCCCAACCCAACTCCAAAAACCCATGTCCTCCAAGTAACTTAAAGAATTTGGTCTTATTCTAAACGCAGCAGAGGAAGTCATTCCAATTTTTTTGGTAGCACAATTCCTTGTGCTATTTTTGGCGACGAAGACCAACACCTCTTTTTATCTCTCACGTTTCTCTCAAGTATCCCAAGACATGTGTTGTTGTGTTTGTATTTGCATGAAACCTCTCAGGATCATTCAAAAGTCAGTTTTTTAATTAACTATGCAGTATTCTCTATATGTTCGTGATGTTTTGGGTGGAAGAGCTGCACCANTTAATATTTCGGCAGCAGCAGGTGCCGTTAGATCTACTGCTGGTTTAAGTTTTCCTGGGACGTCCATTTACAAGGTTTTGTACATTTTTCAGGTTTACAATATTTACCAAAACGATAGTGAAAATAACAAAATTTACCTTGTGGGTTAAATTTTGATCGCGATCTTGATCGGGATTTATTGCGGTTAAATCTAGAATTATAATTTCGATTGTGTGAACGGGATCTTGGTTTGCTATTATTTGTCTGAAGTAAGGCTATTTGATTTTCTAATTGATTTATTTTTACTGTCATGTCTTGTATAGTATTAGTGTCACTAGTGTTAGGTGTATTTGGTAACAGTTGACCAACAGAACATATGTCAGTTCGTGATTCAATAATTTTATCAGCCATGGCTGCAATTTTGTCTAAATTTTCTTCACTAATTATTAAAATATTTTTAATTGTATCGGGTAATTTGTCTAACCATAGTGTTCTTAAAACAAGATTAGATATTTGTGTACCAGCTAGTGTTTGCATCTTGTGTAGGAGTTGACAATAATAAGGAGAGATATCCAGTCGAGGGCATACGATTTGATGAGCTACCCTCCAAGCGATGAGTTTTTAAATGATGCTAAAGATCTGGTACCTGACACCCTCACTGCTTTTATGAATGCTCTTATCCCACAGAAGAAAAGTGATGGGAAAGTAGATCAGAAAAGAGTGAGCATTAGCCATACTATAATTTCGGCCATACGTCCACGCTAATTTATTTCCCCGATCCTCACAGGCATTTCATATTACATACACCGTAAGTTTGGGTCTCGGAGCTTGATCAATTTAGTGTCTGGCTTCGGGTTTAGTGCGTCATATTTTGATGCTCAGCAACTGGAACTCTCGTCCCTCTACCATACCCCGAATGCTACACCTGACAAAACATTTCGGCAATATGTTTTTGATAACGCTGACTTTAATGTTGCCACTCTGGATGGACGGGACACGTTCCACAGTTTAGGGGGTATTAAATGTGTAACACCTGGTCAGGCTCTTCCAAAATCTGATAACATCCAACGGCTCACAACAGCTCCTGCTACAGTTGAAATGGGGAAGCTGGGAGTTTTGGAACTGGCCACCTATGAAAATGCGCAGAGAAGGGGATTGCAAAATGTCATAATTATGGATTTGAACGTTTTGAGTCCACTCCGTGGTGATGAGCTTATGCCGAATCTCCAAGACACTCTGTGGATGACAGGAAAATGGCTATCTTTCCTGAACACCGCAGGTATACCGAAAATCCCAGAGTGGAAGGGCTTTTTACATGTGGCTTCTGATGCAATCAATGCTGAGCAAAGTGCAATAATACCTCTTCCATTTATCAATTCACCTCCAAGTGATGTTGAAACTTTGTCAGCCCTGAAATATGCTGCAGAAGACGCACACCGGCAAGGGTTTCCAACTTGTTTAGTAACAATGGATCAGCCACTATATCTCAAAGCTAGAGAAATCGTAGCATCACACTTTGATGACTCCATACTAGGCAACGTTGAAATGATTCTTGGTGGTTTTCATATACTCATGTCGTATTTGGGTTGCATCGGACAAACTATGGCTGGTAGTGGTCTGAAAGAACTTCTGTCCTGCGCTTTTGATCCGAATTCAGTTGACAAAACGGAAAATCATATAGCAGAGCAGTGAGAGGTCATTTACTTGTTCAAACCACATTAGCTCAGATTATTATGGAAAATTTGGAAATCACACCATACGAAAAAGAAGAATTAATCCAGTTACTCCAGACATCAATAGAACATACTCCACAACACATTTCCACAAATGCCTCCCTTGCCAGCATTCAGCGGAAATTGAGCAACGAATTGTCACGTCTCAAAGGTAATGGGCCAACAGCTTCTTTGTGGGTTCAGTACTTTGAAATGGTGGTGTTGATGAAAAAATTCATTGCAGCACAGCGTTCTGGTAACTGGGAAGATCATATGACATGCGCCCAACTGATGATACCTTATTTCCATGCCAGCGGGCATTTTCATTATGCAAAGTGTACTCACTTATATGTACAAGACATGTTTGAACTAACAACTCGCCACCCTCAACTTAAACAGGATTTTATAGATCGTGGATACTTCACTGTCAACAGAACTGGAACACCAATGGCTGGTGTGTGGTCCGACATGGCAATTGAGGTGACACTTATGTGTGACATGAAGAGTGAAGAGGGATTAACACGTGGGCGAGGCTTGAGTGATTCTGTGTTGGCGAAATGGGTTGGAGGAGCACCCACAGCTACAGCAATATGTAGTTCCCTTGAGATGTTTTGTGGCGTCCATACTGTAAGCGGAGAACAGCATGTTGACTTTCGAGTATCACGAATAACCAGAGATGACCTAGACAGAAGGAAGCTTGCTCAATGGTTGGTTGATCACCAGCCTTTTGTTAAACGTAATTGTTTGATGTCACTTTCAACGGGGATAATTGGAACAAGTAACATCAACTGCTACCGGGCTTTTGAAATTGGAACCCAAACAATGAGCACTTTCGTTGGAATGAATTTCTCAGAAGTTAAACAGTCCAAGAAGAACTCAGTCGTCCCTTTAGCTGCGATGAGCAATACGATCAAAGTGAATGATGAGGTAGTGGTGGTGGACCCTCTAATGATATTTCAGAGAACTCTGATTACCAAGAAGAAAGAAGAAATAGAAGAAAGAAAGAATATAGAGGAGTTGCTAAAGTACGAGTTAGCCCCCTACCCTATGGCTTTATTCGTCGAGGGTATAATGAGGAAAAGCAAAAAGTCAGCACTTTATGATGCTTTCCCAAAATATAATGAACTGATCAATGTGAAGAACAGTTTCACGGTAATCGATGGCGGCTTCCTGCTTCATAGAGTAAAGTGGAACACCAACACCTCCTTCGCTTCCATATGCGATCATTATGTGTCGTACATAATCAACCATTACGGTAGCAGATCAGCTGTGGTTTTTGATGGTTATGAAGATACGAACTCCACAAAAAGAGCCGAACAATATCGAAGAGCATCAAGTAAAACATCAGTGGATAATGACTTCAATACTAACATTGTGGCTACTGTTCATCAGGAAAACTTCCTTTCCAATGAAAGGAACAAAACCAGGCTCATTACTATGTTAGTTCAGGCCTTACGTGCAAGAGGTATACAGTCTACTATAGCTAAAGGAGATGCCGACGGCAGTATTGTCAGGGACAGGTTGCAAAACACCTCTCATTCAACAGTTGTGATAGTAGGCGAAGACATAGATCTGCTCGTCTTACTTGTGGCTCTCACCCCACGAGACACGAATGTATTTTTCATGAAGCCGGGAAGGGGCAACACAGAAGACAGGCTCTACTCATCACAACGCCTTCAGGCCGTATCATTCAGCCAGTACATACTCTTCATTCATAGTTTCACCGGATGTGACACAACATCTGCGATTTATGGTAAAAGCAAAGCAGCCATAGTACAATGTTTCCAGCGATATGCCAATGAAACATCAGACATCGCAGAAGTGTTTTATAACCCCAAATCTTCGCCAGGAGACATTGCTAGAGCTGGGGAACGAATGTTTCTGCTTATGTTCCAGGCTCCGTCAAATGTGCATGATCTCAATTACTACAGGTACCTTTAATGTTGTTTGCTCGTACTGAGCCCTTTAAGCAAATGTATTACTTTATATAATTAATTAATATACAATAATACGCTATATTGTTAATAATGCAATCATTATTTTTCAATAATTATTGAATACCACATCTGCAATTCTAATATATATCATTCTATTTTGTTCATAGATACCTCATGCTTCGTGAAATCAACTGCAAAAATGAAAGCCAACCTGTGCTCTTTGCCGCCCACAACAGATGCTGCAATGCAACATTCATTTCGAGTGTTTCTGCAGGTGCAGCAATGGTTGGGGAACGAATCCCTCCAACCTGAAAGTTGGGGGTGGACGAGAAATGATAGTGGACACCTTACTCCAATAAAGACAAAAGCCCCTTTGGCACCAGACAGTGCCCTCAACACACTTTTCTGCCGTTGTGCCACTGGCCGTGGAACGAGGTGTGGTTGTCGGAGAGCCGGAGTTAACTGTTCCCTGGTGTGCATCAACTGTCAGGGCTCGTGCACCAACAGTGTTCCGATCCAAGAAGACTTTGAGGAATTTGACAGTGAAGACGGCTTTTAATAAATAGAAGTTAATGAAATGAATTGTATATATGTATTCAATGATAGTATTTGTTGTTTAAACCTATTTTTGATAACATGGTTGATGATTTTATTGTTTATTTTATTGATGATGTATTTTATGAACAACTTTTACTCATCTTAGATTGGTTTATTACTTCCTCCTCTCTAATACAAGTGTCATTCTATATATTACGAGATATAGATTTACGTACATACAAGTTATTAGTTATACGAGTTATAAATACTATACATATCTAATTCAACAGCATAAAAAGTGACTAAGAGAGTTACAGTAACAAAACTTGAGTGCCAAGATTTTACTAGCCAAATGTTCAAAAGTGCCCCTAAACTTCAAAACGCTATAACTATTTACCGGGTAAAGATAAATTAGCATAACTATGTATATTTTTGAAGGAAATTTTTCGCTCTACAACTTCCTTCCTCACGAGTTTTCGTTAAAATGGAAGGGGAAACAGTTATAAGAGAAAGATTGACAAGATACCAGCACCACTGCCGGTTCATATCTCAAACACAGTAACACTTAGGTTCAAATAAGATATATCATTTGAAAGAGAATTTTATCAGCTTTAATTTTGAATAGAATAACATTTTCTGTACGACGTACCGTTTTCGAGATAAACGCCGAAAACTGAAAAATGTGACCTTTTGCCCCCCCCCCCCCCCCCCCCCCAAAAAAAGGGACTGAGATTTTTGTGATTTCTGAATAGTATTTTAGGGTTAACTAATATGGGCTGATACCTTATACTGTTGTAAAAATGACGCATAGGCACAGGGCCGGCGCAAGGGCCATGCGAGACATGCGGTGGCATGTGGCGCCGCCTTGGACGAGGCGCCGGCGAAGCCGGCGGCTAGTACAAGGCGGCAAATACAAGTAAACAAATTTGTAGCTTAGAACATTTCCTACAAAAAAGATCTCATGACTTTTATTCGTAGGTGAAACGGTTTTGGAGATAACCTCAATTTACATTCTTATTTATCATGAAA
>KZ652483.1:125932-142029 GCA_001010745.2 Gerris buenoi | reverse complement strand
AGTATTTAGCTAAAACGGGAGGTGTCGTATTTTGTGAGATATTATTAATGTTGTTATTGTGTTTTTGGAGTAGTTTATTAATTATTCTGTTAGGGTAATTATTTTTATTAAGTGTATCTTTTATAAATGATATGTTTTCGTTATGAAATTGTTTATCAGAGAGGGTAAGGATTTGATTAATGAAGTTATTAGCACAGTTAATTTTGTAAGAATATGGTTGGTGTGAATAGAAATGGAGGAGTCTGCCTGAATAAGTGGGTTTTGTGTAGTGTTTATATGTTAGTTTGTTATCGTTAGTTTTTATTATTTTTATGTTGAGAAAAGGAAGGGCATTGTTTTCTTCAGATTCTATGGTGAATTTGAGGTTGGGGTGGTAGTTATTGAAGCTGTTAAGAAGGGAGGGTATGTGGTTTTTGTTAATTATGAAAAAGCTATCATCAACGTATTTTTTGACAAATTTAATGTGGGGATTAAATTTGGGTATGACATCAAAGAATAATTTGTCTAGGACAATATCGGCAATAATAGGTGATAGAGGGTCACCCATAGGTAGACCTTCTTTTTGTAAGTAAAGGACGTTGTTGTGGGAGAAATAAGTGTAGTCAAGGCAAAAATCTACTATGTCATAAAAAAGTGGTTTAGAAATTTGGGTGTGGGTAAAAATTTTAGGCCAGAGGGACTTAGTGAGGTCTTTAGCTAGGTCCAGGGGAATCGATGTAAAAAGAGATTGGACATCAAGTGAGATAAGGGAATCATTTGGATCTAGGTCGGGAATATCTTTGATTAGATCAATAAGTTGATATGCGTTGGAGATATTAAAATTATAGTTATTCCTAAAAGGAGATAACATGTTTGAGAGAAATTTAGAAAGGTTGTAAGAAGGGGAGTTTATACATGATACTATGGGTCTAAGAGAAACGGGATTTTTGTGGATTTTGGGAAGAGCATAAATTCTAGGGGGAACTGCAGTATAATTTGTCAAAGATTTTTTAGTTGGGAAACTAATGATTTTTTCTTCGTGTAATCGATTAATTAATTTGTTTTGTTGGGTTTGTCTTTTAAGTGTGGGGTCTCTTTGTTTATCTTTGTTTTTGTATTTAGGAATAATTGTGTAAGTGTTTGTGTCTTGTATTAGATGGTTGAATTTGTCTGTGTACTCTGATTTGTTCATAATGACTGTTGTGTTACCTTTATCCGCTTTAAGTATTAAAATATCTTTTTATTAGTAATAAAACGTTTTTATTCAAAGGAAGTTTCCCACTCCGATTAACAGGCAAGCCCAAATCGAATCCGCTGTAACATTATATTGCTTTATAAATTGTAAATCATGTTATTATTATAACAATGTCATTTATTAATTTAAAATAAAAAACTTGAGAGTTACATCCTAAAACTTGAGAGTTATATCTTTACTTTGGTGAAGTATTAAAAAGCATAGGTTTAGACATAATTTAACTGAAGAGTACTCTATCTTACACCTCTAAAGTCAATTAATAGAGTACTCTCATCGAAATAGCAATTCCATTAATAGTTAACTTCAGTCGAATCGAAATAGAATGCTTAACATTGCACATTTAAGCTTGATTACATTTAGTTAAATCGCGAAAACAAATTTCTAACTTCTAACCATAGCTAATCTAAGGTAGGTTGATATAATATAACGTAGATATTTAAAATTCAATTTTTAAGTTTTTGGTAGTACTCATACTACGGAACGTTTAAATTTTAATTTATATCAAATTATAATTACTATTTACAAAGGGAGACAGTCAGAGAAAAATAGACTTCTCCGCCGGGATTACAAGCGTATTTCTCGGTCTAGTTCTATTGTCGTTTCTTGACTTCTAAGACTTGTCGAAAAATTTGAAAAGCTTAATTCGGGATTAGGCATCGATATTGTCAGGTGAAAGTATTCTTCTGTGTAGCTTAACTGGCTAGAGCACCCGCACACTGGAAATGAGGGGGAGGTCCGTGGTTCGAATCCCGGAGCAGAAGTCTATTTTTCTCTGACTGTCTCCCTTTGTAAATAGTAATTATAATTTGATGTAGATATTTAATTTAAGGCCCTTGTAAACCAATCATTATTACAAGAAGTAGTTGGACAACATGGAATTTCAAATTATTCTCTGATCAACGCTTACGTCATGTATACAAACATTTAACTTTTAACCTTTCTCCTTGTTTCTTGTTTGAAACTAGTCAATGGATTACCATTGTTTTTCCAACTTTAAACTTGCAAGTTTAACTTTGTGTGACATTATAACTAAATAAATAACATTCACAAGAATTCTTATTGATTAAAGCCTTTTTCGATAGTTCTTTCATTTCTCTTTATTTAAATTGTTCTTTATTTTAGATAATAAATTATAGATTATCACCCCTCATTTTCTTTATATTGCTTCTTATTTTGACTAATAGATTAGATTCTATATTATTTCAACCTCTGAGATAAACCCATTTAAAATTAAATTAGGGTTTAAATGGATCTTTAACTTCGTAAAGAAAGAGAAGGGAAAGTGATTTCGTCTGGCGCGTGAAAAAAATAGTTAATTTTTATAAACCTTGTTTGAATAATACAAGATTGAATTGAAGAAAATTTGTTTTCAAGAAAATTAAAGAAAAATGTAGACTATCTTTGGAGTTGAGCCCACCAGGGAAATCACTGCGGTTGCCCTTAGTGCACCTAACATCCCCTCCAAAAAACAAGGATTGGGGACTTTCAAGTTAGGGGCCAATTTAAAAGAGACTTGCCATTCTATTAGCTTCGCTCTGGCCCTATTGATTCTTCTCAGGCCCCTGGAGAGTTTTATAGTCGGTAAGGCTTAAATCCCCTCGTCCCCTATTCTTCTTTGTGTGACATTCATAATGAAACCGAGGAAATTGGCTTTATCGCCGTTCAATCAGCCTAATAACTTAGTAGGATTCCGATCTCCCCTTGCCTACTTTTTTAAAATCCAACTTCTCGCGAACAGGTTGCCTTTAGGCAGCGATTGCTTAGCTTTAAATTAATTTAAACTTTATTATATTACTTCGGGTATGAGCAATGTTATTTCAGATTCCATTTCGGTTTGGAAATCTCTTTATTTTTTGGATTTATTATTCCTTTACTAAGTCTATTATACAGAATAGGCACTGGCAGGAAGGATATTGTCAATTCTAACGCTTTAACATTATAGGTCCATTCAATGAATGGGAATCAAGGCTCAGAAAAAGTTATAAGTTTTAATTTCTAATAATGTAGCTTACTCGCAAATCACTCTTCGATGCTTATAATCCTAGAGATGTAAGCCATATTTCAAACTGATAATCTCAAGTAGATGTAGGTGATCCCTTCGGTCTCTAATAACCTAATGTTTAGTTATTAGTTGTTTTATTTGATGGGGGCCTAATAACAATTACGAAAGAAAATTGTACCAATGAATTATTTTGCATTTTCCTCACCGATGATACATACATAATTTAAAAAAATACGTGTGGTGTCGCGGGACACCCGGTAGGAACGAAGTTCCTTACATTTTTCATTAAATATAAATTATAAAATCACATAAAATGCTAAAGACGTATAAACTGTTAACAACGATTTATTTTCAATATCTATAAAACCAAGTGAGATATAATTGGACATATAACAAAAATAAACAAAACAAGTAACAGGGTTCCATAATAACATTTTTTCCCGTATTTTTTAAGCTTACGTTTACGCGAGCGTTGCGCTTGAACGCTTGGACGGATAACGTTTTCCAACGTACTCAGCCTGGGCATTAATAAAATGAACATGTGTACCAAATTTCAACTAACTCGGTGATCTTTTACTCAAGTTATCGGTAGATATTTCGTGACGGATTTCGCGTGACGATGATTTCATGACGGTTATTTTGTGACGATGATTTCATGACGGTTATTTTGTGACGGTGATTTTGGTCGTATTTTTCGGATTCACTCCCAGGCTCCGAACGTGCCATAAGGAACTTCGTTCCAAAACTATGTAAATAATTGGATCATTATACTTATAAATCTGTCTCCTTACAATTAATTATTCATATAGATCAACCATAAACTAAGAATATTGTATAATATTAGTATTGCTACCGGATATTTGAAAGTACGAATATGCTGTGTATGAAGAAACTATTTTTTTTTTTTTAAAAATATATAAATAAAATAGGCTAAGTATGTGCTTTCACAACACACAAATGGTCTGCAGGCAATATAACAAATAATACGATTTCGTTAACCAGCATACTTTTTTTTATAATAGGTCTCAAATTAAATAATTTCTGTTTTAGTTTTTCTGCAAAAATCTAGAAGAATCTTAGAAGCTTATAGTCTATATATTTATTGACATATACCAGATAATCTGAGTGCGCTTGAAACTTTAAGACACAGAACTCCTTTTGTGCTCAATAATTATTTGATCTCAAATTTATAAAATACTTTTACTGTTTAAAAAATAGAGGCAAGTCTGTAATATTAGTTTGGTTAAAGGGCCACGCGTGTATCGGTCTTATTAAAGCGGTAGACTTGTTAGCAAAACAAAGTAGTTCGGACGATGAGTTGATGGTTCTGCATAGATCTAGTTATAAAGTCCCAGTGAGGGATACAAATTGATAAGACAAAATGATAGCTACAGACAAATTGGTAAGGCAACAAAGAAAAGATGGGTTCGTTGGCAAGATAACTACAAAATCAGGANGAATAACATTTTCTGTGCGACGTACCGTTTTCGAGATAAACGCCGATAACTGAAAAATGTGACCTTTTGCCCCCCCCCCCCTCCCACCGCTAGCGGCGCCTGAAATCGATGGGACTTTATTAGGCGTTGTTCAGGGGACCATCCTCTACACATTCCTGAAAAAATTGGAACTACATGATTTAATGCAAGATAAAAACCTAATTTGACTGGACTAATTGTACGCATCCGGTGGACAAGTTTGAAATCTTTTCGTTTTGAATTTTCAGAGGGAAGATACCTCCAATTTCCCGGAACATTCTTAACTTTTAAGGAAGTTAATGTTTATCAATGATGATACATGATTGCTCTATAAACTTGTAATGTTATGAAATGTTTAGCTCCTAACATGACTTGTATTTTAAACAAAGTTTTATTGAAAACTAATTCAATCTTTGCGAAAGGACATTATCTTGGAAATGAGAGAGGAAAGAATTTTGCTTATAGGACGGATGAACTACCCACAAGAGTCTATAGTTTATGCCTAAGTCCTCCTCTTTCTAAATCAGATAGTAAGACGTGATTCCGAATGATGACGATCATGGGTAGCCCATATTAAAGAAATAAGTGTACCGCCTGTAGGGGCTGAGGTAGAAGAAAAACTTGTATATATCTTGTAAAGTTCAGATTACAATCAAGCCAAGAAGATAAACATCTAAGTGAAGAAAGTCTTTTCCACCAAACTTTACTCCGTCCAACTTGAATGGCGTCAACTTTTTCATTTCCCATTCTGTGTCCGTCTTGTATTCACTGTAAACTACACCTTCTTGGTAGGAGATAAAATATATCTTCTTTTTTTTTCATTCTTCTCTTGTTTACTATTTTTCACCTAATGTGAAGAACAGTTTCACGGTAATCGATGGCGGCTTCCTGCTTCATAGAGTAAAGTGGAACGATCAATGTGAAGAACAGTTTCACGGTAATCGATGGCGGCTTCCTGCTTCATAGAGTAAAGTGGAACACCAACACCTCCTTCGCTTCCATATGCGNGGTTGGCGGCAAATGTTTTTTTTCAAGGCCTTTTCAAATATGTATTAGAGTATAGGGGTTCCAATTTGAAATTTTAAAGTTGAATCCAATATGGCGGGAAAATGGTTACCCACAAAAAAAAGAAAAAAAAAAGTTTGTTATGCATGATGAAAATTGTAACAAACCGCAGTTTGATATCTTAATATCAACGGAGATAATTAGGCGTTTCCGAACTTTTGCTACACCCTTTATATAGTTGTGTCAGTAGTGCATCATACTGTTCCTTAAACTCTGTGAATTGAGATATCTCTAAACTGGTTACTCCTATGAATAAAAAAAAATAATATCTTTTTTTGTAGTAAATTTTCCAAGCAACAAATTTAATATCATTGATTTTTCTGTAAATGACCTTTAATGTGAACTCCAAAAAATTAAAAATTGTTAGATATTTTGAATATTGTGCTGAACCTTTAAGGAGTAGAGATAAATGAATATGGACAATAAAGTTTCTTCTTTAAAAGAGTTTTCCGGTAGTTCATTATAATTTCGATTCCATGTGTTTGGAAAAATCCCAATAGCGGTTTTCTTTTCTTATTATTTTAAGTCTTTTTTTTTAAGTTTATTTCCTTGAACTTTTAATAAAATAAATTAGTCAGTATAGGTTTTTCTCGTGGTCTGAAGACGCCATGATGACTTTGTCCCAGCAGAGGCTCTCGGAACGGCGTGGCGGCCGGCGCGGCGGCTTTGGCCTCTGAGAATGTGAGAAACAAAATTGTCTTTTTGTTTAGTACGCTCATAGTCATAGTTATGTTTTCCTGAGTAAAGTGTACCAGTGGTACTTTTCAACATATTCTTTTTCTTCCTCAATCATAATGTAGAAACTGCATCCGAACCCTTCAAGTGAAGGTAAGCTTCTTTTACGTTTTGGTTTTGTCGACCATATGGTCGCACCATTTCATTTTTGTTCAAGTTTTCTTTCTGATTAAGTTTTTTTTGTAACGGCCTCCTATTGATTTATTTTTAGGGTGATTGGTCCAGGGCCGAATTTTCCGGATTCAAATATTACCATCAGCATCAACCATCTAACATCACCTAATTTTTTTTTTTTTTTGGTCTGTTTGTATTTGTCCCTTTATACGTAAAGTCCCTTTGTAATGTAATGTTGTATTTGTCCCTTTCTAATTTTTTTTATTTCACTGCTAAGAACATTGTTTTATAAAATTAATTCTTATAAGTAAAAATTAAATGTATGTACTGTAAATTTAATGGGTTTAGTTCTTCTCCCCATAAAATAACAAGAACCTCTTTTTTGTTAATTTTTTTACTCCAGTTTAATCATAAAACCCACCCCAACTACCAACTGAGCTGGGCATAATCAATATTTTAATGTGCTTGTCACAAGTCGGACCATTAGAAGATGAGATACAGAAACATTTAGTGCGTCAATACAGCGGCCTATGCCCGCCATCTTTAATTGCTGCCATCTTGGTGTTCTACACGGATTTTGAAGTGGCTCCCTATCTGAAAAGTTACCTCTGGGTATCAACTATGACCACAGAAAGTGGCATATTCCAATCAAAAAGGACAGCTTTTTGGCTTAATTAGCCATGTATCCGACATACTGATAGTAGTCCGGCGGCCATTGGTTCTAAGTTAGTGGTCGTAGTTTGCAAACGTGTTCTTGGTTCGTATAAAGGCCGGGCCACACCTGTCCGCACCGTATGACGGCCGTGTGTTGGACAACACTCGGTAAGGATAAACTTTAGGAAATGTTAAAATTATACAAAACTAATCTAAGTATCGGTGCGGGCACGGTGCGGTGTTGGTGCGGAGAGGTGTGGACCATGCCTAAAACCTTTTGCCTCCCCCTCCCACCACCGGCGGCGCCTGAAATCGATGGGACTTTATTAAGCGTTGTTCAGGGGACCACCCCCTACACATTCCTGAAAAAATTGGAACTACATGATTTAATGCAAGATAAAAACCTAATTTGACTGGACTATAAGTCATTACGCGTATATTGTTTTTGGAACGAAGTTCCTTATGGCACGTTCTGGAGCCCGGGAGTGAATCCGAAAAAAAAAAACGACCAAAATCACCGTCACAAAATAACCGTCACAAAATCACCTTCACAAAATCACCGTCACGCAAAATTCGTCACGAAATATACCGATGGCGATAAATTGTGTAAAAGTTGACCGAAATAGTTGAAATTTTGTACACATTTTCATTTTACTAATACCAAGTTCGTTGGACAACGTGATCCGCCCACGTGTTCACGCGCAACGCTCGCGTAAACGAAAGCTTCAAATTTAAAATGAGAATTTTTGGACGGGAAAAAATTCTAACTTCATCTATTTAATGTGACAAACAACTTTTATAAATATTTTTTTTTTTTAGTAAAACTAACACCAACATTGCTATGAAGTGATAAAGATCGCTAAATTTATTAAAGCGGACCAAAACGATTAAAATATAGAAACCAACGTTTTTACCGATATCTTACGTTCTAACGTAACGATTTAAATGAAACTTTGTATACATCACTTATAGTACAATTGAAACACGCTTGTAAAATTTTAACCTGATACAAGCAGAAGTTATTGTGAGTTAATGATTTATATTTTTTATTTTAATATTTAATTGGAGGTATATGCCAACGGGGTCTGAGAGGACAGTTCTTTTTCGTTCTACAACCGTCTGCTTTAACTATAAATTTATTATTAACTTTTTTCTCAATATACAATATATTATTTATTGAAAGTTGAAAGACACTCTCTTCAAAGATAATAAAGAGCATTTAATTTTGCCTTAACTCCGCTAGTACAAATAGTTAGTTACTTTTAATTTTGTCTCTTTTCTAACTCCACCATGTATAAGTAGTTATTACTGTGATTTTAAAATTTATATTTAATGAAAAGCGTAAGGAACTTCGTTCCTACCGGGTGTCCCACGACACCACACGTATTTTTTCTTGAATTATGCCCCGAGATAATATACAAAGTTAATAAATTATACTATGGAACTGTACACATATGAATTGTTCAAACACCAGACATTACGTCACTAAGATGTTGGCTCGGCTTACGCCATGTCCTGCATCGTTTCGTCGCGTCCGACTCATCAGGGGCCCGACGATTCTCACCCAACTCTGGACCTATACCGGTTCAAGAAGATAAGATGTAGGAATTATCAGAGACGAGCGTGCTCTCACACCGCCGTGGTGTTAAAACAGTTCCTATGTGTCACGCTTGTGTGGGCACATCCCTAGGAGTCTCTCACTAACACAAATTTTATACCATATTGCAGTGAGCAAAATCTCGGTATTACATTGCAGATGTGTTTTGCCAGCCAAGCAAGAATGGCGGTGTGAGAGCACGCTCGTCTCTGATAATTCCTATATCTTATCTTCTTGAGCCGGTATAGGTCCAGAGTTGGGTGAGCATCGTTGGGCCCCTGATGAGTCGGAGCGACGAAACTATGCAGGACATGGCGTAAGCCGAGCCAACATATTAGTGACGTAATGTCTGGTGTTGGAACAGTTCCTATGTGTCACGCTTGCGTGGCACATCCCTAGGTGTCTCTCACTAACACAAATTGTATACCATATTGCAGTGAGCAAAATCACGGTATTACATTGCAGATACATTTATTTATTACTCATATTTGATTTGTCTATTTTGATTTAGTTATATTATATTAATCTAGTGACTTCGGCTTCTCTTTGGGTTCTTCGCAACCTCTACTTTATAAAGGAAGGCCAAAAACTTTGATGAGATTTATCGTTATGCACGAATAATTATTTAGAAACTGCATATTATAATTATTTGGCTATATAAACTTAATATAATTAAATATAAATGAAATAATCTTTATCGAAAACTTTACAAATCATTAGCAGTGTTGCATTTCTATAGAATCCTGAAGTCTTCAAAAGAATCACATGAGATTTGGCACGAGAAAATAAAGGATATGATATATTAAACGGTAATGGACCTTCCCTGTTAGTCGATTTAACGAGACAAAGCTGAGTTTCGCTCCAGTAAGTAGCGAAATTTTACGCAAGCTTTTAGTTGACTTTTCGCCGAGGTTCCTATCAACATCATAAAAGTACCTCTTAAAACTACCACATCTACCACATTTGTATTTTACTACATGGGTATTCCATTAGTTGGGATAAAAGCCGTAAATATATGATTTGTATAAAAAAACAAAAAAATAGAACCTTACAATTGGACAGTGAATGTCCGTATCTAAATAATTAAAATAGCCTTGAATAATGAATACTCTTTATTAATTTAAAATATATGACATAGGTATATAAAAAAACTCGATTGATAATATCATCCAAAGTAGAAAAATACTTCAATACAATACTTCAAAGTCAATCTCTTAACAGATCGAAGATCAATTAGTATAAATTTAGCTGCATTTACAAATATATTAAATTTGACAACTATATATTTAATTATCTTTAAAACTATTTAATTTTCATTCGAGAATACTAATAGATACCAGTACCTCACTTTAATTATAATATATATATGTATACGCTTCAGGAACTTAACTCGAATGGGATATGTACAATGTAAAACTCCTTCTTCAAACTCAACGGACGGTCAGTCGGTCAGGAGTAAAAAAATTCAAAATTATAAAGCCAACGATTCGGCAACTATTTAATGTTACCTTCATCAGGGTAACTGCAACATAAACAAAAAAAAAAAAAAAAAAAAAAAAAAAAGAATGAAGAAGGGGGTGAGGGAAAGTAGTCAAAGATAGTGCCTAGGTGTCTGGGACTAAGAGGTGTTTGTATAGGTCACTTATCCCTGCAACATCAGATTTTTAATTCATTGAGTCCGTGTTATTGTGGACAAGAAGCATCTCTAAAACGCTGCCTCTTTTAGGTGTTCTTTTCAGTGCTAATAATACGGACCTCGTTCGGTTTTATGATGATTATTCGCATTGTTGACATTATTCGTGTGGTGACATTCCGCAGCCTTCTATCAATGGAGTTCTTATGGGCAATGAGACGCTCCAGGAGATAGAGCGACGTTTCCCCAATATAGACTTTATTTCAATCGCTGCATTAGATCTGGTAGATGATGTTAGACCTCTTACTATTGGGGATGGTATCTTTGGTCTGTGTGAAGAGGTTGTCTACTTTATGTTTCAGCGGTAGCTCGAGGCTCGTGCGAACGCATAGGAGTCGACTCGCAGGGGTCGTTGGCAAGAGCGGGTGTCGCCGAGGTTGGTCTGGCCCTGGCTTCTTCTTGTCTCGTTGTCTTGTCTTCGGTATCGGTGATTCTTCCCGTGGCTAGTCGGAGTGAAGTATGTCCAGTCTGGAAATGTCCGATGAGAGAGGTAAGCAGGTTGGTTGATAGATCGATCGATAGATAAATAGATTGATGCAGGTCGGTGAAGGGGGCGCGTACTTATTAAGGGGGCAACGGCCCTTTACGAAAGCATCCCGAGGACCTTTTTTAAAAGAAACGTCTTTCCTAATTGCGGTTTTTTCTTTTTCCTGACTGCTAGGATGGTGCTACAGCGATGTTTCTGGTAACCAGTTGTTCCTCTCGAGGAGCTCTATCCGGCAGTAGAAGGTTGAAAGGTGAGGGTTTTAGTTAAGGGGAGAAAATGATCGCATAAGTACCAGAGACTCGGAACCACGCGAGTTCACCTTCAGATGCCCCTTCGGGATTTTATGTCTGAGATTGAATTAAGAGGGGAGTCAGCGGTATCAACCGCTCCAGCCAACTA
This sequence comes from Gerris buenoi, assembly GCA_001010745.2. Lineage (NCBI taxonomy): Eukaryota > Metazoa > Arthropoda > Insecta > Hemiptera > Gerridae > Gerris > Gerris buenoi. The sequence goes on along the minus strand of KZ652483.1, from coordinate 130,574 downwards.
AGCTATAGTGAAAATTAATTTCCTCTGTCGATAACGATACCTACTCCCAAATTAAGCTTTCAAATTTTTGCACAAGTCTAGAAGTCATCATTAGAACTAGACAGAGAATCAACGCTTGTAATTATAAAGTTCCCAATTAATACCTGTACCTAGTACAATCAATTAGAAACTCACTTTTTAAGTTTTTGGTAGTATTCATACTACGGAACGTTTAAATTTTAATTTAAATTATAATTACTATTTACAACGGGAGACACGAAGAGAAAAATAGTCTTCAGCACCTGGATTCAAATCACGGGCCTCCTTTATTTCCAGTAAAGACGCTCTGGGAGTATGAAGACTACAAAAAACTTAAAAAGTGAACTGCTAATTGATTGTACAGGTACTAATTGGGTACTTTATAATTAGAAGCGTTATTTCTCGGTCTAGTTATAATGTTGATTTCTAGATTTTCGGAAAAATTTGGAAGCTTAATTCGGGACTAGGTATCGTTATTGACAGAGGAAATTATTCTACAGTGTAGCTTAGTTGGTAAGAGCGTCTTTACTGGAAATAATAACTATACTCTTGTCACGAAAATCTTACGCTTTTTATGTATTATATTTTAATCTGCGGCCTCGGGAATATGTTTGTGAATTATGTTAAAGATAATATAGATATTCCCGAGTGCCAGATAATGTTTGTATTTATATTTTGTTTAGGAGATTTTATTTAGTGTCAAACGATTAGGGTACGATTGTATTAGAGTTAGGCACCTTTGGCCACGAATGTTTACATGGTGAACGGTCGAGTGGGGGAACGGCTGGACGTTCCAGATCTCGCCAGTGAGTGAAGATCCCCGTTGATAGACGGATGTAGTGATAACGCACGACGCTCGACCTATATACGCACTAGAGCGAGATATCAGTGCTTCGTCCCCATAACCTCTACCCAGTTCTGACAGAGGATTTTGGGCCGATACTTGAGAAACTCGGCCTTCTTCGACGGAGGAGAACATCCAAGAGAGGAACCAAGCAGATTGCACCATTTGGGGCCCCAACCTTTAAAACCCAGGTACAATACTTGAATTTGAATACTATCCAGGCGGTATACCCTCACTCCAAATTTCGGCCATGCTAGACGTCGGTCTTCTGCCTCCGCATCCCACCGTTTCGGGGAAATAAATGTTATTACCTTATTAGGAAACTAATAAAATATACTTAACCATATGTGAGAGACACCAAGGGATGTGCCACGCAAGCGTGACACATAGGAACTGTTCCAACACCAGACAAACGTCACAAAGATGTTGGCTCGGCAAAACGCCATGTCCTGCATCGTTTCGTCGCTACCGACTCATCAGGGGCCCGACGATGCCCACCCAACTCTGGACCTATANCTTCCACCCTTCCTAACCATCTCCGCCCGAGGGGAATGTCTCATGTCACGAAAATCTTACGCTTTTTATGTATTATATTTTAATCTGCGGCCTCGGGAATATGTTTGTGAATTATGTTAAAGATAATATAGATATTCCCGAGTGCCAGATAATGTTTGTATTTATATTTTGTTTACGAGATTTTATTTAGTGTCAAACGACGATTTTATTAGGGTACGATTGTATTAGAGTTAGGCACCTTTGGCCACGAATGTTTACATGGTGAACGGTCGAGTGGGGGAACGGCTGGACGTTCCAGATCTCGCCAGTGAGTGAAGATCCCCGTTGATAGACGGATCTGGTGATAACGCACGACGCTCGACCTATATACGCACTAGAGCGAGATATCAGTGCTTCGTCCCCATAACCTCTACCCAGTTCTGACAGAGGATTTTGGGCCGATACTTGAGAAACTCGGCCTTCTTCGACGGAGGAGAACATCCAAGAGAGGAACCAAGCAGATTGCACCATTTGGGGCCCCAACCTTTAAAACCCAGGTACAATACTTGAATTTGAATACTATCCAGGCGGTATACCCTCACTCCAAATTTCGGCCATGCTAGACGTCGGTCTTCTGCCTCCGCATCCCACCGTTTCGGGGAAATAAATGTTATTACCTTATTAGGAAACTAATAAAATATAACAAGCTGTTTTATGTTTTCATGTTATTTATATTAGACATCCTTAGGAAATTATTTTAATTGTTATTGTTCATTTATATTATAAAGTAATTAATTGTTAGCATGTTAAAGACCGAGATATACGTGTTATTTGTTTTGTTCGATTACTTATATTAGGCATCATACTAACCCTACTAATCTATAGCTTTAGAGTTAATCTATATAGAACCTTGTTAATAGAATTAAGTCAATCACCGTGAATGTGTGAATACATAGATTTATTCCTTAGTTTATTCCTTAGTTTATCTTGTTTTCTTGTTAATGTTAAGAGGGATTTCCTCATCTCCCCTCTTGCTGAGTTTCCTTAGATGAGGTGGCGCCCTTTTCCTCTTATTTCCCTAATTTTCCCAAATTCCCCTGTTATGATCTATTTTCCTTCTTACCCCACACCCTGCACCCGACAGAGTTTCGGCGAATAACCGTAACACTCTCTCAACCGTATTCTCGACACTTAACTGTTCAATTAACTTATTTTCTTCTACGCCAGCTTGAGGCAATTCACCCATTTTAGCTCTAGCAGTCCAATACAAGAAGGATACGTGTTTTTTGGAGATATCTATTTCTCCTTGTCGAATTTTTAGATTATCTCGAACATCGCTGAGAGAGACACATTCCAGTAGATGCTCGAACGTCATTACTGATGTTATGTCGTTGCAGAGAGGACACCGTGGATCATCAGCTATTCCAATTTTGTTTAAATGGTTCTGGAGATAGTCATGACCAGTTTTGACTCTGAAGCAGGCAACTCCTATTTTCCGTGGAAGATCTGATGGGATTCTTCCATTTGGAGTGGTTAAGCATTCATAACTTTTGTTTTTTAAGTTATTTCTGTAGATCTGGTCCTGCTGGTTTTGGATTTTTGTTTTATTATCTTTTTTGCCATATTCATAGTGAGTTTGACCTTGGGTTGGGGCAAGTAAGATGCTTCTTTGGCCAGGTCATCGGCCACTTCGTTTCCATAAATGCCGCAGTGGCTAGGGACCCATTGAAATACTAGTTTAAAACCCTGAATAATAAGTTATGTTCAATTAACATTAAAAATAGAGAATATAAAAATGATATATCTCAATATCTACCATTATAGTCCAGTCAATTTATCATTACTAATTGCAAAAGGTAAGGTATTTATGATTTTTGAATATGTTGTTGGGACTAGTACCACTAGTACAAAACCAAGTTTGCGGAAATCTAGACCCTTTGGAAGCAGAGTTATAGCTGAAAAACATTAAATTTTTCTCACTTTTTTCAGTTTTTTTATCTATTTCTACTTTTCTGGTCATCTGAGAGAAAAAATAGTTTTACCAATCTTGTAGAGGAGAAAATGTACTTACATTTCATATAAATGGCTTTTTTCTCTACGGACTATAGTTTTCTAATTACAGAGCATCGAAAATACGATTCTTTTTAAACAATACTTAGGCAAGTTAAAACATACTTAATAAATAGCTAAATTCACAAACAGTGATGTAGTTCTGATTTTTTTATATGTTGTTCGGACCAGTAAGGGTAATGTGATCTTATGTTTGCAGCTTCGAAAAACCTGTGCTAGCTGCGTAATATGTGAAAAACGGGAAAAAAATTCGGACTTTTTTCAGTTCTTTCCGTATAACTCGTATACTATGCGTTTTTCGCTGTTAGTCGTTATTACTATTTTTTAAGTTCAGTAAATTTGGAGCATGATTCTATTATCTTTTTTTTTCGTTGAATGCCCAAAACTTTTTATAAGAAGTGGTTTAGGTACAATTATTAAAATTTATAATTTTTCCCATATTTTTATTTTTGAACTGTTTTGTCTACAGGCTTCATTTTGTGAATGAATAAAAGCCAATTAAATTTACAACAACTTTATTTCTTACGAGTTTTATCGTAGGGGAGAGGCTTTGTGCCGAAGTGTCATATCTCAGTAACTATTGGAATTACAGAGTTGTCGTTGGACGTAAAAAGAAGCAAATTATATTTACTGCTACTTCATTTCTTATGAATTATCTCATAGTTAAACAGTTGTACGCCTATATTTGCCCCAAAACCAGAGCAGTACTTAAAATTTCAATTTTTTGCAAAACATTTTACAATTCTTATTGGGCCATATCTCGGAATCTTTTGGACGTATAGAGTTGCCGTTGGACTTAAATTGTTGTAAATTTATTGTACTGAAAAAATAGTAAGAACAACTAACATCGAACACCGCATAGTTGACGTATATATAGCAGCAACTGGAAAAAATTCGGAGAATTATTCAGTTTTTCACATATTACGCAGCTAGGACAGGTTTTCCGAAGCTGCAAACTTAGGATCACACTACCCTAACAGGTCCGAACAACATATAAAATAATCAGAACTATCACAAAATGTTTATTTCTTGAATTTTTCCCAAATCATCGTATTTTCGATAAAAGGAATTTAAAAACTATAGTCCTTAGAGAAAAAAGCTATTGATATAAAATGTTAGTAAATTTTCTCCTCTACAAGATTGATAATAACTATTTTTTCTCTCAGATGCACAGAAAAGGAGATATAGATAAAAAACTGAAAAAAGTAAGAAAAT
>KZ652483.1:19392-31389 GCA_001010745.2 Gerris buenoi | reverse complement strand
AAAAAAAAAAAAAAAAAAAAAAGAGCATGTTGTAAAAGTTTTAAATCTTTGATTAGTTATGTGTTGTTTGTGTTGGCTGGCCTGTGATCGGGCGGGAACGAGACACAACACACACCATAGACTAGAGATTTAAATAGACCCGCCACTTCAATAAGTTTAGGGGGCGGAGCTAAATCGAAGCGATCTTTGCGACATCTAGCGGTGTTGTGGAGGAACTAAAAAACAAAAAAGTTCCAGGAGCTACCGCTAGATGCCAATAGTTGTTGTTAGTTGTATATTGTCTCCCCTTTTTTTTATTGATTGTGTCATCAACTCATTATTTTTTAATGAAATTATTTATTTTATATAATTATTAACCATTAAATAGCCTCAAATCTGGTTTATCCAATAATAATAAACTATATTCAAGGCTATTTAATAATTGGATATTACATAAAATAATTAATTTCATTCAAAAATAATGAGTAGAGGACAAACACAATAAAAAAATCAAAATAATTCTAATTAAAAATCTTTTAAGGTGCCAAGCACTTATTTGTATTTGAGCCTAATCTCGCCGTATTGACACAACCTGAGCAGCGTTAATTAGCAATTACTCCGCAGTTACTTGTTTTTTGCTCCCAAGTAATAGCCTTGCATAAAATTATTTACTTATTAATCCTTAGCCTCCTTTACTCTTGTAAAATATATTTAGGAATGGAATTATTTTTTACAAAATAATATAAATACAGAATATATTTAGAAAAAAACTATCTATATTAATAATTACATTTTTGTATCAAATTTTACAAATTAATAACAATAATACATACTTAAACGTTATTTAATAATTTTCTACAAATATACATACATAATTCATTATTAAAATTTGTATAATTTTACATAATGTACTCATTTGTTTACTTTTTAGTTTAAAAAACGACAGTTTATACTCTTGTTAAAATTAGTATTAACTTTAGACAGCACAGGGAAATTGAAAAAAAGCCAATGAGAGCAATTCGAAAATGTCGTGCCAACTAGGGAACCCTTCCCACAGGCCTAAAGGCTTTAATTTTTTTTTTCTCCCTCGTTTTGTTTCACGAATCTGACGATCAAAAGTTAATTCTAATTCTAGAAGAGTATATAAATATGTTTCATTTCCATAAAAATAATAATATAAAAAATTAAAATCAACTCATTCTTAATTATTAAATTTTTACTTTATATCTTCTGCTATAAAGTTTTGAACTTAATATTACTTCACAAAATTTAACTTTATTTCAATTTTTTAATACTTTTATCTATTGCCTTTTTATCCTAGATATTTTTTTTTCTCCGGTAAACAATTGTGTTGGGTATATATTGTATACCCTGAGAGGTATACAATTTTAAAAATCGATTTGAAATGTAACTAGTACAAATTTTTGTTTTATATGCAAATCATGAAATTCTGACTTTAATTTTCCTGATTTTTGATTCAAAGTATCTTTGAATCAAAAATATATCATTATGTCTCTGAGGCGTAGTGTACTCTGATGAGTACACTACGCAGAAGGCAAATATCTCAGGTGAAAAGCATATCAAGGGCTAAACCTTGATAGTTCATGAAGGTCGAATACTTTTATAGCATAATCTGATTGCACTACAAGTGTAAGCATAACTGGGAAGCAGAATCAAATCTTATCAGCTTACACGACTCAGAGACATGTAGTTATTAAGTCAGGCTTACAAATAATTCTATGCATTAGTATGTTACATTCTAAATTATAGTATAAGCATTTCTACTATGTTTCTTATGATATGCTGTGACTTTGTGATGGATTGAGCCCATTATTCAGGGGCGCAAATCGCTATCACAACAAACATAAAGCATCTTTACAAGAAGTAAGAAGTTTAATAAACTCTCTTTATATTCAAGGGGATGTACCTAGCATAAGTTCTGTAGTTTCCTTTGTTTCTTTGAGCAGGTCATCTCCAGATGCTGTAACATAAAAGAAAAAAACAAATCAATTAATAAAGAATATAATTTAATAGAGAAAAATATAATTTATTAGAGAAGAACAAAATTTAGTTCATGGCATTAGTCTGAGACAGAAGTATTATTTATTACACTACGTTTAATAAGAAACTGTTATAACTACAGATAAAGAACTGCAATTGAGTAACTCAAAGATGGGAAAATATTAAAAACTAGAGAAATTATAGGTACAAAAGCTAGCAGTTTAAGAACCATATTCAAATAAGTTATATAATACATCAAGTAAGAGCACGACTTCAAGCTTCTTAATCCCTTATTAGATTTAAAATCAAGTAAATTGTGAAACAACATTAAATCTAATCCTTAAAATAGTACTTCACGTATCAAAAGTATAATATTGTACAAAGTTTATACTTACTTTTCAACTTTTCTATTCCTCTTTTTCCAAAAACACTTCAACTCAGAAGATTTTGATGTCATTGCTTTTTTTAACTCTTACAATGAAAAATCTGAATAATAAGAACATACTATCGAACAAATATTTACTGTCGAGTTCTATGAAGTAAAGACATAACACAAATATTACAATAATTATAGAGCGGAGATTTAAATTTAGAAAATGATCAACAAATGTTAGGTAATCCAAACTATAAATTTGTGCCTAAAATATAGCATAAATAATCAAAGTAATAAAGTCTTAACAATATTTACTAATGTAACACGTTTAAAACTTAAAAAAGGCTATTTATTAGTACTTATAATCATAAAATAACATATTTTAATGCACAAAAAAGGGGTTGGAAATGTTAAAATCAAATCATGTGTTGTTGTTTACTTTTTAAAAAAAGATAACCTAAAAACTCACGTTTTTTTTTTTATTTGACTATAGTGCTGCGATCTAGCGGTGTTGTGGAGGAACTAAACTTCAAAAATTCCACTTTTGATATCCCCTAAGATTTTCTATTGGGAGACGACACCCCCCTGAGTCAAGAGTTTGAGTTTGGGCTTCGTTGGAACGCGCTGTTCCTAATACGCATGTGTCGGACAGTTTCAAACTAGTTTGAAGAATGGTTGGAAAACAATCAGGTTTAGGTCGAATGAAGAAGAAAATGACGAATTCCCGCCGTCAGCTGATCGCGTTTTTTGACTGTTTATTCTTCTTTGTACTTGTACTGTTACCCCGGCTGTATTTTTCTGGCCTAATCGAAACCTTAGGGTTTCCCTTGCGCCTTTTTATTAATTGTTATTTTTATTTATTATTATTTTTTTTTCTATTGAATTTATTTAAACAATCATGAGTGCTATTTTTGGACGAGGAAGTTCGGTTTTTGATAAAATAAGAATTGTTTTATTTGTATTATCTTTTATCTGTTTGACCCGTGTGGATTGCGTTAGTTTCTTCGGTGCTGCAAATCCAAGTAAAGAAATATCGGCTTCTGAAGATGTGACGGAGTGTTCCTGGTGTGTTAAGCAACTCGTCAAAGAGATTGTAAACAAAGCCAAACATGTTGTAAGTTGTTTTTTTCTTGAAATATTTCCATATCTATATCATGCTTTAGTACTGAAGTATTTGTTGATGAATTTTATATTCGTTGGAGTACCCGCAAAATATAAAAGTCCTGAGATGTATACAGGTAAAGTTTTGTGCATACAATGAGCTGTACTATAATGGGGCATATTATGCTCGTTTTCATTTGGCCCGCCACATCACGAAAGACATTAACAAAGAAACCTAAACAATGCAAAGATAAAGTTCTTAAAGTAGAAATATAGGCAGATGGTATTTCAAACATTCGAGCCTTATGCAAGTTTTTTGGTCTAAATGAATTTAGTTTATGATCTTATTATCCATAATCCCTACCATTGTGAAGTCTAATGGCTGAATGTAGCTTACTTAAGTCTGATAGCTGAATGTAGCTTACTTAAGTCTGATGGCTGAATGTAGCTTACTTAAGTCTGATAGCTGAATGTAGCTTACTTAAGTCCGATAGCTGAATGTAGCTTACTTAAGTCTGATAACATCGTAGAGATTCTGACAAGCTATCAAATATTTTAAAAACTTATGAAAGAACACTGCTGATAACATTTATTTTATCAATTTTATGTTTTTATCCTCATTTTAGCAAAGTTCTGTAACTTTTTCATTTTTAATTTTTTTTTTTTTATTCTTCGAATAATTGTGTTTTAGATGAAAGAAGGTGAAGAAGAGGTTGAGATGAAAGTCAGATTGAGAAAGAAAGATTTGGAAATGCTGGATGAATTTGGCAACAGTGAAGATTCTTGGGTGAGATTGGAGGAAGTTCTAAGAGTGATAACTCCTTCTGCTCAACCAGTCGATTACGAACCTATTGAATTTCAACAAGGATTATCACCATCGGTAAGTTTTCCCCTCTCATTTTTACTCTCTTCGTGAAGGGGTAAACAAGTACTGAAGTTTATTTCAGTAAAATGACTATATTTTATCCGTTAAGGGACTGTATCGGGCTAATGTTGTAGTTTCCACTAGGTTGATATGAAGAACTAACTAACTATGTATGAAGTACTAAGTAACTTTAGAACTTACTTACTTAGGTGGTTCCTCTTCTACCGGTAGGTGTTGAGAATGACCGAAAGGATTTCCAGCGTTCCCTATTTTTGGACATAGTCCTTTCTTGTTGGACAGACGTTCCTCGCTCCGCTAGGTGGATGTGATGTTATCCATCCAAGTTGGCCTTCTTCTTCCCCTTGGTCTTCTTCCTTCCCAATTGAACTTTAGAAAATAATATTTTAATGTCATTATTTTAAGTTTTTGAACGAGTATAGCGGATAATGAGTTATTTAAGACTTAGTTTTTTTCTAAACCGTAAATTTTAACAATACATATTTATACTGTTGCATTACTTAATTATTTAGCTATGATTATTATATTAATGTCTGTTCGATTGATTAGTACGCTGTGTATTGGAAGCAATCCTTTTCAGAAGGACAGCCCACATGTTTGTTTATTTTTAAATAAAGTGTTTTCTCTCTCTTCAGAGACTTCGGATGTTAAAAAGTTTTTTTTGAGTGGTTGGATTATGATAACTGGTGTAAACATTGATTAATTTTTGTGTAAAAATGATCGCACCACAGGTTTCAGCATGTTTAACAACTGAATAGTTTTTGGAAATTTCGTACTTAATATTTTCAAAATCCTAGGCTAATATGGTGATAAAGGTCATTTTGACCGTCTTGAAGAGTAGTAAAATTCAGGGTTTTTGGTTGAAGTTGTATCAAACAAAAAAAAACAAAAAAAATCTACCCATCATTTGCAACAAAAAACACTATCTATACCATGGATCAATTTTCAATCTTGGCCACAATATTTTTTTTTGTTATTTTCCAAGGTACAATAATTTTACTCTAAACAATCTATTGCTGCTCCTTAAATAATGATTATAAAACTGAAATAGAGATACCGCTGAAAAGAGGAGTGATGTGGGTCAATCACCTATTGCTGGGGCCCTATCCCACTGTGCAGGCTCTCGTAAATGTACAAGGAGGTCATATTGAACCATAAAACAAGTAAATCTGTGAAATATGCATTAAATTTGGGTGATTCTCAAACTATGGGCAATTTTGCTCTAGTTTTAAGAGAGAAAATTTGGGACGTACATCCTTTGAGACGTGGTCACCACCGAAAGACCTAGAACTTTATTTTAATTCTATCCGCGCAAGCTTACGATCTTTTTATAACAGAATATAAAATTTGTAATTACAGTAATAAAAATGTAATTACCGTCATATTATTTACATTTACAGTAATTACACATTTTTTAGTACGGTAATTACATTTGATCATTGAATATTAAATTAGAGCCAAATAAATAACACTTCACTACTAGTTATTTCCTTAAACAGCAATATAAGGACTAAAAAATAAGCCTGGTTTCATAAATATAGTATTTTATAATAAGGATTTAAAATCAAATACGGTACTTCCACGAATAAAGGTACGCACCTGTTTGACAACTTAATCTAAAAAAAAAAAAAAAAAAAAAAAAAAAAATCAGGATAGACTTAGCCGCCATTTTTTTTGCGCCTTTTCTTGTCAATGTTACCAGCTTCTCAAACTACTAACCGTTAAAAATTTCCCTCGCACTTGCGCAAAGTGAGGGCTCACTTTATTTTTCATTACGGTAATTACAAAAAAACATTGGACTGTTTTTATAGTCCTGTACACCAACCGTACATCAGTAAAAGATTTATAAAATCTTATTTTATTTAAGATTAAACTGCCACCTATGAATAAACATTAAAAATTTTAAGAAATATGTTTTACATTTAGCATGAGACAACAATTTTGGATAATATCCTATTTTGGGACAAATATGGTAATTACATAATTGCATTATGTTTGAATTTTCAACTATCCATATTTCAATAAACATGACTTCATAATATATATATTTTTTTTTCTGAGATTTGTTAATTATAGTAATTTTAAGCTAAAACAGAGAAAATCTGGGCAGATAGGAAATATCCTGGTGAAATAATACACTGGGACACTATTATTGCCTCTAGTTTGAGAATCACCCATTTGCTTTTTATTTGATCAAAACTATCCGGACAACAACTTTTTGTAAGACCCTACTTCAAATCGTCAATCATGACTTTCACCCAATAGTCAGTTAAGTTATTGATTTGAAATTTTAAGTGGAAGAATGTAGTTTTCAGACCCCGTCAACCTCATATCTGTATCTTATAGAAGGTCTTACTGAAGGTGAGCTGTAAGAGTTCAGAAAAGTGCTTTTAACTATGAGTTTGTTTGTACTGTGATGCCTGATTAAGTAGATAATTTTATTATTGTCAGTATTTATTTTTGTTTTAGGTGATCATAATGATGTCAACAGGTGGTGTAACCCTTTGTGCTATGTGGATGATCTTGTCTCGTCAATCTATCTGCTTGGTTACCGTTCTTCTCTTGCTTCTTTCGTTCTCCGTCGGTATAGCCTGGAATTGGTGGAAAATATATAATGTAAGTTGACTTTATAATAAGGTGGAAACTTGTTATTACTTATTAATTAAACAGTCTTTAGACTGAAGAAAATACATAGTTCTATTTTATGATTTGATATCATCGATAGATAATGTTCTATGTTCTGTCTGATATTGCTTAAATCCCTTGCTCATGATGTGAGTTATTAGCAACTAGACATGGATTAATCTAGATCTTACTAAGGAATCTACTGTATGAGATTGTGTGAATCCCTTGGTTTCCAACTCATTACAGAGATCATTCTCAAGGGAGTTGCTCATGATGTGAGTTATTAGCAACTAGACATGGATTAATCTAGATCTTACTAAGGAATCCACTGTATGAGATTGTGTGAATCCCTTGGTTTCTAACTTATAGTTGCTCATGATGTATCGTTAGTATATATTAATATATCATTGTATTAATCATTGTGTTGACACCTTTAAGCTTATCTCCACTATCATTGTTCTTGTTTTAGTTGTTGTATAATTTATTTATTTTATTTACAGCACTATTGATCTATATGTGTTTCTAGGAGGAATATTCAAAGAGAGTAACCCAATTACCTGACGAGTGCAAACCTGATGAGACTTCATGGTATCATTCAGTCAAAGGCTTCCTTGTTGGTATGAGGAAATTATTTTTAAATTTATTAACTAAATTATTAACTTAAATTATTAACCGTTAAAAAGAAACAAAAAAAAAAAAAAAAAAAAAAGAAACAAAAAAACATACTTTAGAAGTATGGTAGATTCACTATAAAGAACTTACTTGTATATTCTTACAGTATCAAGTAAGCTCCTTTTCTTACTACTGTAATTTTTTGAACTTGAGAACCGTTCATTTATTTTAAACTCTTTTTTTTTACCAGATTTCCACTGACCTGATCTCCTTCATTAAGCTTGCCAAACTTAAATGTTAACGTGAGCCAAACACACAATATTGAATTACCAGATTATCCAATTTGAGTTAAATTGTCATGCTAATCTTAAATGTATAGGGTGGGGCAATCGATTTTTAAAAAGATTTGAAAAAAATTATATTTTTAAATCTCTTGTAATATCTAAAGCTGCTGATCAGGGTTGTTCCTTTTTAGCCAATCTACTTCTAATAGAATGTCGTAGTGCATTTTTGGAGAGTGTAAAATCAAGCCGGGCTCAACCATGGCCCAAAGCTTCTATTGAAGAGTTCTCACTCACAGTCAATTTTTGTTCCAACTTGCTTGGAGTGTCTAGTGTGGCCAGCTTAATTCTAATATCTCTTCTGTTAGGTAACTACTGCTTTTGATAATAGAACTCCATTTTAACTGGACTGGCTTTCCGAGTATTAAAATTTCGTNGCTTAATTTTAATATATCTTCTGTTAGGTAGCTCTACTGGTTTCGATAATAGAACTCTATTTTAACTGGACTGGCTTTCCGAGTATTAAAATTTTGTCAATGGCTTTGATCAAGCGCCTAGCATTGGGCATGCTTAAGTCTTCTCTTAAATGTCTCAGTAGTTGATTCATGGCTTTGCATACATCTTCTAGAAATTGAGGAATCGCCCTCTGAACCAAGAGCAATATTAGAGAGAAATGTTAAAACATTTCTTTTGGAAAAGCTGCAGGTGGATTTGAGACTTGAAGATTTAGACTGGGTTCGCAGGCTAGGTCACAAAAATAAACCTAATCGACCAATACTGGTTTCCTNGTGATTATTTCAAAGCGCCTGTGGATGATCCAGTAGCTATGGTATCGCCTCATCAAGTTATCACCGAGACTATATCTATGATCTTTATATCGCCTGTGTCTCTGGCTGCTTCAAGCTTTGCCACTTTCATTCATTCTCTTACAGGTAACATATTTTGCTTTTGCTTGTGGATTGAAAGGAACTGTCCTTCCACATTATATAACAGGATCAAAGTTTTTATCTATCTTGTCATTTATTATTTAAATCCATTAAGATGATCTCCATCAACGCTCTAATTCCTGAAATAATTTTGCTGATTTTGTTTGTTGTTTACATGATGTAATTTTTAAAACTCTTTCGCATCTAAGCTTACCAAAGGGTAACAAAATGGTATTGATATCATCAACATTTTTTTTTTTTTATTCCTCAAATTCAAAATTTTTATAAGGGAACATTTCTGGTCTGTCCGTCAATATTTGTATGAATCAATTAGTCAACTTTTGATGGTTATGTTAAAGTTAGCCCATAAATCACAATAATTTCAACCTATTGCTCATGTTAAACAGCTTGGTTTTCCGGTGGAATCCGCGTCTCGAAAGGGATGAAGTCCGACGTTTCGCTTCCACTACTGGAAGCATCTTCAGGGGTGTGGTGCATNAAAGATGTAGAATCCGTATTGCTTTCAAAATACAATGAAAGATATAAGTATATCAGTTCTCTTGGACCTGGCGAGGACTATCTTATGTTTAGACAACCTATTCATCAACTCAGGCTAGTCAGTCAAATAAGAATCTCCAATCAAAAAATTGCCAGCTCTACTACGACCAAAAGGCTCAAAAAATAGATTCAGGAAACGCGTGTCCTCTCTGTAATATGGGTCAACAAGATACATTACTGCATTTCTTTTTGGAATGCCCCATCTACAAAGAAGCAAGACAAAAGTGGATCAGAAGTTATATAGACAATAATCTTAGCCAGGAAAACCAACTGCAGGACCTTCTAGTTATTCAAGACATCANCTGGCTTTCCGAGTATTAAAATTTCGTCAATGTCTCAGTAGTTAATTCATGGTTTTACATTCATCTTCTAGAAATTTAAACATATGTAATGTTAGCATTTCCCCAATGTCTTGGTTTATATGCCTAGCATTAATAGAGGTGTTAATGAATGACATGTTAGTATTTTATCAATGGCTTAGCCTAAGTTACTATCTATGCCTATTCTTACAATTCTGAGTACTTAGTTTCATAACATCATAATCATATGATTCCATATACAAACCTTTCAAAGACTTGTGATATCCCACTCATATGTCACCAAATTTATCATTAACACTGATTTCTTCATTTCAGATCCGAACTGTGGTGATTATTTCAAAGCGCCTGTGGATGATCCAGTAGCTATGGTATCGCCTCATCAAGTTATCACCGAGACTATATCTATGATCTTTATATCGCCTGTGTCTCTGGCTGCTTCAAGCTTTGCCACTTTCATTCATTCTCTTACAGGTAACATATTTTGCTTTTGCTTGTGGATTGAAAGGAACTGTCCTTCCACATTATATAACAGGATCAAAGTTTTTATCTATCTTGTCATTTATTATTTAAATCCATTAAGATGATCTCCATCAACGCTCTAATTCCTGAAATAATTTTGCTGATTTTGTTTGTTGTTTACATGATGTAATTTTTAAAACTCTTTCGCATCTAAGCTTACCAAAGGGTAACAAAATGGTATTGATATCATCAACATTTTTTTTTTTTTATTCCTCAAATTCAAAATTTTTATAAGGGAACATTTCTGGTCTGTCCGTCAATATTTGTATGAATCAATTAGTCAACTTTTGATGGTTATGTTAAAGTTAGCCCATAAATCACAATAATTTCAACCTATTGCTCATGTTAAACAGCTTGGTTTTCCGGTGGAATCCGCGTCTCGAAAGGGATGAAGTCCGACGTTTCGCTTCCACTACTGGAAGCATCTTCAGGGGTGTGGTGCATTGTGATTTTTACTTGAAGCAACAACAAGACATACTGACAACTTGAGAGAAGGATGGCGTATTTAAAGTTGGTTTCTGGAGCGTAGATTATACCTAGATTCACCGGGAGTTTCTTCAGTCAGGGTTATCCTTTGTCAGGATGACACAATCGCCTTTGTCGGTGTTCCTTTGTCGAACGGGTGATGTTTGAAGTCCAGAAGTGACCGCGGCGCTGCTTCTTGCTTTCTCCTTGGCACAGGTACTAACCAGCGGCTTCCAGGTCCGGGAAAGGGTGAATCCATCCTCTCTGTTGAAGTTTTCCGGCTGTTTCTCGATCTTGATAGCCTCTCGTACTAGCCTGTTGTGATACCTGTTGACCGAAGCAAGCACTCGTATATCCTCAAACTTTATGAGATGGCCGGTTTCATCCGAATGTTGTGCAATCGCTGATCTATGATCGTTGTTCTTCACTGCTCTCACGTGTTCTTGAAGNGTGATTATTTCAAAGCGCCTGTGGATGATCCAGTAGCTATGGTATCGCCTCATCAAGTTATCACCGAGACTATATCTATGATCTTTATATCGCCTGTGTCTCTGGCTGCTTCAAGCTTTGCCACTTTCATTCATTCTCTTACAGGTAACATATTTTCTTTCGCTTCTCGTTTTATTTATGTGCCAATAACATAATTGCTTTTGCTTGTGGATTGAAAGAAACGTTCCCTCCACTTTAAATAACAAGATCAAAGTTTTTATTTATCTTGTCGTTTATTATTTAAATCCATTAAGATGATCTCCATCAACGCTCTAATTCCTGAAATAATTTTGCTATTTTTTTTGTGGTGTACATGATGTTATTTGTAAAATTGTTTTATCTACGATTGATACGTAATATAAACATTGTATCTCTGTTTAGATTCGTAGAAAGAGATTCTTTATACGCCTGTATTAATTGCGCATGCGTGTCTCATAGTTTTGAACAATTCCTCTTTTTTTTCCACTCTAGTGATGAAAAGAAGAAGAATTGTTCTTTTTTTCCATTCTAGTGACGAAAAGAAGAAGAATTCTTCAACTTTACACACGATTAGCGAGTTTGTTTACATTTAACATAACTAATTTGATGTTTATTTAATAAAAGTAACTGTTTGTATCGAGTTTTTTGTGAAAATCAATGAGTGATTTAAGTGATTATGACGAATATGTTAGTTTTAGTTTAGATTATGTTAGTGTTAGTTCACTAACACTAACACCGTGTAGTTGTAGTACTAAACCACTACATGTCAACACATGGCCCAAGTGATCGGTACCAGGTGATAGTGAGTGTGTATCAATATCTTTTATATAATCGAGTAGTGTCCCAACAAAGACGACGACAACGACGACTCACTATAAAAGAGGAC
>KZ652482.1:134636-152473 GCA_001010745.2 Gerris buenoi | reverse complement strand
GATCTTTATAAAATTAGTCATGCTTAAAAATAATAAAAATACAAGACAAAAGTACTCTTGGAACTTTCTCTCCACGGCTTTTAGTTTTCGAGAAAAAGCCACTCAAAGTTCATATTTGGCAATTTTTGATTGGCCATTTTTCGGGCTTTAAAAGTGATAAATGAAAAAATAATAGCATATTCGTAATCTACTCGACGGGGGTTTTAAAACGACGTATAGTTTGTAAGGGGTTGTCGACAACTTTTTTTGCCCATATTTTCCGGCTCGAAATCTGGGCCCAAAAATAGGGAAATTAATAAAAAATTAAAAATATGAAAAATATTGATTCGATTTGATTCATGCATGCCTTATTTAATATTAGGAACTCGGAAAAAATTAATAATTGAACATATTTATACGCATGTGTACTTTTGGTACAAATGGTACCTAATGTGTTATTTTAATTTGAGATTTTATGTTGTGAGAAACAATGTGTTATTAGTAATGATTTTATTTAGTAAGCTTTATATAGAATTAAATTTGTTTTAATATAATGTTGGTAATACGAGGTACATGGGTACAATGATCGAAATGCTCGAAATATATCATATTATATATCATTTTACAGGGCTTGAAAAGTACTTTCATTGTTGTTATGTACATTTTTTTTCAAAATTTTACTTTTTAAGGGGTATAAAGCATAAAAAACCGTTAATTTATCTGTTTTTCCGAATTGGTTTTTTAGGTTATAATTTAAATGGAAAACTAATTAATCATTTCTTACTGCTCTTATCGAGACCTTTACAACGATACCAATTTTGATAATATTGGATGAATGAATAAACCACTGCTGCTTCACTGCTGCTGCACAGCAGTGTGAGGATTTTCTATTTGATAGACTGCTGCTGCGCAGCAGTGTTTTGATTGTTTTTGGTTCCGTGTATTGTTGGTTTAGTTAGTCTAATTGTAGCCGTTATTCTTGGCGNTGCTGCGATATGGCTCACTTATTATTGCAACGTCCGCCTTTGTCTCGTGAGCTAATTGTGTCAGGTGATCGTCTGCGCTTCTGCTCCCATTCAGATTTCCTTGCAGGACATTCATTTTAAATTCGCTTCCTTGATTCTTTAACGCAGAACTGTTCTTTATATTATGGCGGCTTCCATTAGTCATCGTAGGTTTTTTTGGCCTCGATCAGTGCTTCTCTATAAATCGGGCATGCACTTGTTCCTGCTCTGTGCTTTATTTGCCCCCCATCTAGTTTGGAGTCTGCACATACTAGACACACTGGGTCGTTAGTGCATTCCTTCTGGGTGTGCCCTTCTTGACCGCACCTGTAGCAGCTTCTCCTTCTGTCAGATCTCCTGCAGTTCCTGGCCAGGTGGCCGTATCCTATACATCTGTAACACCGTAAGATCATTGCTCTTCTTCGGACTCTTCCACTCACCCTTCCAATCCTGATCGCAAACTTTTGTCAGGAGTGAGGTAGCGGCATTCGCACCTATTCTTATAATAGCCATCTTCTGGCCTCTACTGTTAGAGGGGGTGACAGTTTTATTATTATTGGCTTATCATTTTAAATTCATATACCTTACGTTTTAAACTATTCACGCCAAAAGGATTAGTCAATGGACTATACCCTTTCCTTGTTATTCACCGCTCAAAAAACAACATTAATGTCAATAGTAACACTAATAACATTGTAAGTTAATGTAGTTGTGTTATTCAGTAAAAAAAAAAAAAAAAAAAAAACCTTATCGATTAATCGGCTAATATAAACGATTTTGTAAAATTAATGACTAATTATTGTATTACCATGGGGAATACATAATTATGCAAGTTTCAGCTTTCTAAGTAGTTGGAAACGGTTTCGATGTAGATTTAAAAAATCGTCCCAGACAAACATTGTAAGTTAACCAACTGCGTAATAATATGAAATAAATAATAAATTGGCTATTTTTAAATTTTTTAACAACTTGGGATTTTTTTTTTTTTTTTTTTTTTTTTTCATTTTGAACATAACCTTCGGAATATTAAATAATAGAAAAAATATTGTTCGCTAAATAGTTATTAGATGTTTTAATTGTTATGCAAACATCTTTTGCGCACGGGTAGTTTTTCCACCTCGTAGTTAATTTACCGCTAGCGATTGATTGACCACTTAGCATACATTAAGCAAACGAGTGGTTAAAAAAATGCGAAGTCTACTCGATTATTACTTGTACGATTATTATTTGTAAAAGTTCGTCATAATCAGTTTAAAAATATTGCATACTTTAAAGGAGGACTGTTCAAGTTCATCAAAATATTTCTTCTGTAAATAGCTAATAGCTGAAATTTGACAATTCTTTATCTCTGAAGTGCAGACTTACATGTGTTAAGCGTATCCTATGTATTTAGCTTTGCATACATGTGTTTAGCGTAATCGAAACCCTCTGGAAGCCAAGGTGGAAACACCAACATATTTTACAACGATTCGAATCTGGAAAAGGTGAGTAATTTTTCACAGCTTGATTGTAGGTACTCATGAGGCGGTGAATTGATTATATTTTCAGACTTCTGCCTTAAACAGTGTTATAATTATCCACACACCAGAGACATCATCTAGTTTTCAATATTTGTTTCGTTGTCTAATTTATTCATTGTCATGGATATTTTAAGTTCGATATTGAAATTAATTATAATTTTATTTAAATATATGAAGGCTATAAGTATCGATGCATATATTTGCATCGTGCATTCTTAAGCATATAAATAAAATTCAAGGTCGTAGGTCGTAATTTTCATGTCTAATATTAATAATATCTATAGCAAGAACTATGAATCCTAAGCTTTTATACATGATTGAATCGTTTGTCATAGGTATTGTTATATATGCTTTTAATTATGATTAAAAAAAAATGTGGATTGTCTTTGAAAATTAATTTAAAATAAAACTATGTAATTTATTTTTATTTAGTATAGTAACTAACTTAATTTAATCAAATTACACCATTAAAAAAGTAAAATGTTTTCATCGCAAGAAACTGAACTTGATTGTATAATAAAACTAGAGTATAGAACTAAGTTGTTATACTATCTTTTATATGTATGGATTTTGGTTGTGTGCGTCATCCCAAAGTTAATTAAGTTAATGAATCATTTGAATGATTTTTGTAATGGTATTAATTAATTAGATAGAATGTTTTTGTATTAATTATAATAATTTGATAGAATGTTCTTTTATTGGTTTAAAGTCAATGTGTTTTTTGAGCTCAGTATTGGATGTCTAGAAAAGATTTAATTAGCTTTCCAAAGGTGTTGACGCCAACCACGAATAAATAAAACCGAAACTATTATAAAGGATTTTTAAAATATATTAATACATAAAATTAAAATCAAAGTTTTGTCAGTATATTGATTAGAATTTCATAATGTTACATGGATGCTTTTTCATTTCATACATTACGAAAACTAAACCCACATAAGACAGTTCAAGACAGAGATTAGAAGTGTAGTTGCGTGGCCATAAGAGCCATGGAGAGAGTTAAATTGAAGTTTTTAACATAGTTAATTTTTTTGGCTTATCTAGGTTGCCAAAAATGTAAAGGTTAATATTTTGATGATTAATTTTAATTGAATACTTTATTTTAACTATTTAATCTATAATTATACAATGATAATAAATAAAATAATTCTGGATGTTTAAAAAATATTTCCTATATTTTATTTTCTTATTTCTTAAGCCTCCAGACTGCCGAACATAGGATACGAGCCGAGCATTGGTGTCTGCACATGCCAAGTCTAAAGAGCGCCTGCGCATCTCAGATTGGGCGTGCGCAGAGACTAACTGCTCGGTTCAGCAGTCTGGACGAGGCTTTGGGCTTTGTTAACATGGGCGGCTTTTTGACTGCGCGGCTGATTGACAGCTACAAATATCAGGTGTAAAAATGAGCGGCTAAACAACCGCTTTAGCCACGCCACACTGCTGTCAATCTGTCACTACTGCCTTGTCCATAGATGAAATGGATTTCGTAAAAATAGTTGATTCATGAACTCTATATGAGGCTGAGAATAAGTGAAAGGTTTGGGTGCATCCATTAGTAAGTTAACGCGGCTAAAGGTTTATGTGAATATCCTAAAAACTCATTTGATTATTTAGAATGTTCAAGAATTCTATTGATGATTGATGAATTGTTGCATTTCATTAATTCTGATATCACTTATGGTAATAGAAAAGAACAAATTTCAACGAAAAATAGCTGCTCTTATGAATGAAGGTAAGGAATATAGGTGGCTGGTGAACCCCTCATGTGAAGCGTTCATATTTTTGCGGATGTTCTATTCCGCAGAAGGTTATAGTTGCAAATAGAACCTGTCATGGATTTAAAACCACCTTTTTTCGTTATTCGAGCGCTTCCATTGGAATCAACGTGATACATAAAACCGATTGTTTCTTGTTTCCCTGGCGCGGCTAAGCTGTCGAGAAACCGCTCACGTCAACGATGCCTTTTATTATGAATTTAAATGAGACTAAACAACGATACTGACACTAAAGATCACTTATAATAAATATTGGACAAAATAAATAAAAATTTCTAATTGATCGCATTTGGCGTCACTAGGGCGAGATCTGAAAATTACTTGATTATCGAATCAAACTAGCGTGATAAACTTGGTGTATTCCTACGTATCCTCGCCATTTGTCCCAAGCTTTGAAGACTTGTTACCTCAATTATCTCGGACAAGAAGATAATCGAGATAATTATCTATTAACTAAATTGTTCGATTATACTATTATCATGCACGGGCAAACTATAAAAATCACACAAGAATCGTAAAAAAGAATTATTAAAAATACAAGAAATCAAAGATAGAGATAACCTTGATTCTGTCCAAGGATAAAATAATAATGGACAAAGCTTTAGGCGGCTTTATTCAAATAAATAAAAGTAAAATTGCTTTCAATATAAAAGGTTTTTTAAGGGTTGTTATTTTATCATTAATTTAATACTAGTTTATTTGTTAAGTTTAAGTTTAGGTTTTCAAACGCTATTAAATAAAATTAAGTTGTTTTTAATGTTATTTTATTAGACTGATAATTTATTATTATTATTACATATGGCTATTTTATGAGTATCAAGTTAAAAACTCCAATTTAGATGAATAAATTATACTAATTTGGTTTAATTCTTATGTTTTCATTAGTTACAAATTATTGTAATGTACGCATGAATTATAAAACGTGAGTTTCAGTGAGGTTTGATCAAGGATATTTAGGATCCACGTTTGGATTCAAGGATTTGCAAGATCAAATTATAAATTTGATTTTATTATTATAATTATATTTGAACTATTAAAGACCATCAAAGAGGAACAATTCACAAAGTGGATTGTTCCACTCTAATTAGTAATTGTTGCTGGAAATTAGTCATTTTCTATTATTCTTCCTAATTATTAGTGCCCATGATCTAAAAGTTAAGCCTACTACAACAAACACCGGTAACACTGTTGCCATGTAGGCCGGGATAATTTGGTGCAGAGATGTTGGCATTGTTGCCAACATGTTGACTCAGTAAAAAAGTTTATTACAATTTTAAGTTTATTGATAATTTGTACCCGTACTGCCGTACACAATATCGCTTGTTTTTTGCTTCCGAGCTTACCGAAGGTAACGGAAGCAATGTGATAGTTCTGAAGAACGAAACAGTTTTAGATCTCCGATTTCAAAAATTCCAAGACAGAAATAAAAAATTCCAAGACAGGTGACATCTGAAATTCCGTTTCAGATGTCACGGAACATTTTTGGTTTCGTGTCAGTCTGTCGGTCGGTTTGTAGTTCAATTTTTGCGAACTAACATATCTTAAAAACTGGATGTTCTATATTAATGAAATTTGGGTGGTAGGTCATAATTTGCCCGCATTGTTGATCCCTTATAAGTTTCAACCATCTGCGCCTATTTGTTTCTCTTCCACATGCGCATACATTTATTTACACCTATAGCTTCAAAAGTACTTATCTGATTTGAATGAAATTTTTATAGTTAATCGAAAGTAACCCACAGATAGCCCCAGATTAATTTGAACTTTCTACGTTCTTTGATTGATACTTTAATTCGTGTAAAAAATCAAAACAATTTTGACAGATTAAAAAAAAACGGGGGAAAAAATTAAACCAATTAGACAACAATGGTTTGTAAAATCATAAAATCAATAAATTACGTGGATAGGATGTGAGGAAGCTATGTGCCACACCAATTGGCAGTCTATTACGGATAAACTCATTGTTATAGAATAACGTATTTTGAAATTGAAAAGTTTTCTACAAATTAGGTTATTTGTTTTTTTGGTGTTGGTTAAATTGAATGGTATTTTTAAAATCCTTAGGGTTATTAAATAAATTAGGAGTGAAATCCTTCTAATTTTTATTAATGGTTATAATTATTTGGATATACTTAATAATTCAGTTAATAAATACCACTAAAATACCCAAAGAAGAAAAAAAACTGCCGAACATAGGATACGAGCCNNTATATATATATATCTGACATTAACTTTTAAATATTAGGTTAGGAGCTGTGTTTAAGAATTACAACCCAATTTATTTTAGTATACAAGTTTATTTCTTTAATCTACTGCGAAGCTCTCTCGTGGGAAATTTTCTTTGACGTGCCATTGTAATAATGAGCAACATTTTAAAATGTCGTGGTAGAAATGCTTCGGATTATTTAGTGATGCAACCAACAGTGGTTCCGCCATCCTTGACCTCAGTCACCGAACTGCATCTGCGTTATATCTATATATTAATCTATATTTTATGCTATTTATTAAATCTTATCTCCAATAAACAATTATTTTAATTCTATGGTTCTATGTATCATTTTATTTTTCTATTGAATAAAATTAATTAACCTCCAGGCCCATGCGGGAGAAGAAGTTAACTTAACTACCTGGTTTTTAGGGTGTTTAGTGCTTTAACTGCCTGCCCGAGCCACTGAGAATTATGGCATAACTCCCTGCGTAAATTCGCAGCCAACTTAATTCTAGTAAAGGACCTACGTTTGAACGGATTTTATAAAGATTTAAGTTGGCAACACTGTTTATTAAAAACATGACTCGCAATCAGCTGTTTTTAAATATTTCTTTGTTTTGTGCGCTCCGTGTTTTGAGTAATTGTATTTAGTTAAATTTATTAGTTCTTTTTTAAATTTGCTCGTTTTAATTTAAATATAAAGTTACGTAAAATATAGATAAATAAGGAATGATCATGGAAGATAACTTAGTGGACCTTGATGAACTGTTTTCAAATATTCTCCATGATATCGTACAAGAAGCAAACCTCCCTTCTGAAAGAAGCAACCTCCCTCCTGGAGGTAAAATCTTGTACGTACCTCGGGGTAAAAACCACATGCACCTTGCACCTTCGCGATAATTAACTCACAAGTAAACCTTATGATTCCCGATTCCCTCGGCTTCGCCCTTCGCCTCAGGAATCAACTTCATCGCTCAGGGTACAGGGTACAATCACTTACTTTATTCCCTTCGTGCGTATACAGGGTGGCACAAAAGTATGGAAACCCCTGAATAACTCGTCAGAAATGCATTATTTTGAAAAAAGTTAAATAAAAAAGTTTCTGGATTTTTGCTTAGCTATTCAACGGTGATCTTGGATTTGACCTTAACCTTGCCCTTAAGGGTCATTTGAAGGTCAACTTTGTTATTTTAAATGGGGACCCCCATTTTTTTATTGCGGATTTGAAAAGAGCAGAAAATTTTATCTAAAATATGACCTTCACCTGTCCTTGAGCATGACCTTTAAGGTCATTCCAAGATCAAAAATTGTTTTTCCAATGGGAAACTCTGATTTGTATTGTGGATTGTGAAATAACAAAATTTTTCCCTTCAACAGCAACCTTCACCACGGACTACACCAAAGGTTTGTTCCAACAGCCAATTCGGGAACGGTTCTAAAACCAATTCAGGATTTTTAATGCGCATGCGTCTATGACTATGAGGACTGGTTCAGAACTGATTCACAAAGAGGAGCCTGTTGGAACGATTTTAGAACTGTTTCAGAACTGCAACCTCTAAGTTACCTCCCTATCTCTTGTTTTCATCTTCATATCATATCTTATCTCTCTCTCTCTAATTTGTTTATTTTTCACACAGAAATGGATTACTTATGAACATATTCTTATTCTATTGTAAACTCAGCAAAGTTTTATAAGAATGCACATGCACATCGGCAAATCGTTTTCAAAGTTATCAAATTATCACACTGTCTTTTTTAATTATATTTCGCTCTCACATTTGGGATTCGTCAATCTCGCAACAATCCTGTCTTTTAATTTCAGTTGCCAATTAAAAATTTGTTTGTATAAATTGTCATTTGTTTAAACATTAATCATATAAAAGTATCGGTGTGGAAAGTATAAATTCAATCGGGTTCGTCGCCATCAGTTTTTCCGACAAAATTTCTAAAAAAAATGCCGCAAACCGCATCTCGATACGATGTCTTAAAGCGATGTTAGAGAGAGCAGTTATTATAGCGATTGTTATAGAGTTTGTAGATTATCTGAAGAAGGCTGCATTAGAACAGCCGAAACCGGTCAAATTGTTACAAATACAATTATTTTGTGTGAAGACGTTTGGTTTATGAACTACACCTCTTCTATGATGAGTCGCTAGTTGCTATCACACACTGGAGAAAAACACAGTCGATGATGTTATCGACGTTTATTTATATACGAACGTACATCATACACATACATACGTACGCACAGGACACAGACATATATATATAAATTATATGTATATGAAACGGATTTTGATGATATCCCCGGGTTCGTAAGACCCCCTCCTCCACAGAGATCTCGGAATCACGTTTCGGAGGGTATCGCCATACTTCCATTTTCATGAAATATAAAATATAAGATACATAATTGATACTATTGATATTGGGAGAAGTTTCCTAGTCTCTTGCCAGCCGCCAGTAGTTGCTTTATTGACTTATTTTACAAAAATACCTCAGGTCAGGATTGTTATGAGTCTGAAGAAGCCCTAACCACACGGAGGGCAAAATATAGCGATTCAGAAGATAAAATGTGAATTTTGTCTTGGCTTATTAGAAATAGATCCTAATATAAGAAAAGGTCAACCACACATTAAGAAATATTTACAAATAAAGGGTTCAAAACTACAAAATAGAAAATTATAAGAACAATTTTTCTGTTTTCTTTTATTTTTCTGTACATCATCGGATGAGGTAATTTTTATATAGGACTCGAAGTCGCTATGAGGAATTTTAATTATCATGAGGAATAAATATATACAAATTATATTTTATTATTTTAATATACTATCATGATATAAAAAATACGTAAAGAAGAAAGAAGTAGTATAAAAAACTGTGAAGAAAGAAACTAAACACGCAACGAAAGAGATAACAGATATCAAGAAAAGAAACGAAAACAAATGTTAGGTTATAGTTGAACTAGTAGTAGTGTAACCAACACGGCCTCCGTATATTAGTATTAGTAGTTCTGGCCGAGTTCCTGCTTCAGTCCGAGAACTGTTTTCACGGTTCTAGGACTGTCCCAGAACCGTTCGTGTCTCTGTTGGAACACGGGACTAAAAGTTCCAGAACCGTCCGAGAAGCGTGTAGGAACGGTTTTAAGATAGTGCGCATGCTCCGGACAGTTCTAGAACCGTCCGCGGCTCTGTTGGAACAAACCTCAAGTCTTTGAAGTTGACCTTTAAGGTCATTTTAGCCCTTCATACGCCCTTTTTTTCATTAATTAATTTGTTTAAGTACTTTTATTCAATTTTTTTTCTTCATGGTCTTATTTCTGGTCATAGTTAAGTATGTGGTCAATCTTCAAGAAAAAAATGAATAAAGGTACTTAAACAAATTAATTAATGAAAATAAGGGCGAGGGAAGGGCTGAAATGACCTTGAAGGTCATGTTCAAAGACGTGGTGTAGTCCGTGGTGAAGGTTGCTGTGGAAGGGACAAATTTGGTTATTTCACAATCCACAGTACAAATCAGAGTTTCCCATTGGAAAAACAATGTTGATCTTGGAATGACCTGAAAGGTCATGCTCAAGGACAGGTGAAGATAAAATTTTCTGCTCTTTTCAAATCCGCAATAAAAAAATGGGGGTCCCCATTTAAAATAACAAAGTTGACCTTCAAATGACCCTTAAGGGCAAGGTTAAGGTCAAATCCAAGATCACCATTGAATATCTAAGGAAAAATCCTGAAACTTTTGTATTTAACTTTTTTCAAAATAATGCATTTCTGACGAGTTATTCAGGGGTTTCCATACTTTTGCGCCACCCTGTATATTACTATATTTAGTGGTTATGTCTTTTTCCTGATTAAAAATGGATAATGCAAAATTAATCGAGTTAGTACGAGAGTATTCAAGTCTCTTTAACCTTGAACACGATGTCCTTTCTATTTTGTTTTATATATTCTATATTATTTAAAAACTAGATAGCTTAAATTTAATTATTTGCATAAGTAAGAACAATGATTTTTGTAACGGTGTTTAGCTATATGCTATATATCTTTGTTTTCAAAATCGCCAACAAATGTGAATCAATTAAAGAACTTAAAATGAAAACAGAACCTGTATGTAACAGCTATATTTGTACTATTGTTGATTCAATTATTCTGTATGTTGCCAAAATTTGAATATATAATCACGCATACGAATAATAAACAGAGGTAAGATTAATGTAGTATTGACTCCTCGATCACTTGAAATCTTGTCTGAACAATTAATAAACCATTAGCGATTCATAATGATTGCAATATTAAATTTTTTTGCAATC
The DNA here is from genome assembly GCA_001010745.2 of Gerris buenoi. NCBI lineage: Eukaryota > Metazoa > Arthropoda > Insecta > Hemiptera > Gerridae > Gerris > Gerris buenoi. Next base: position 141,680 of record KZ652482.1, on the reverse strand, counting down.
CGTTTTTAAAAACCTCTATTAATATTTATCTTTCATAGATCTCTTAAATAGGTTTCTTTAATGATGCAGGACAAAAGAGTCTGTTTATTTCAAAATGTATCTTTAAGGAGCTTGTAAAGTTACATATGTATGGCTTGTTTTTTGTGACATTAACAATTCAAATTATTTAAAAGCTAACGATTAAATTGGACTTTGAAACCTTTTGTTTTAAACTAAAGACAATTTGCATTTTTTTTATTATTGGTTTCGATGATGACAAAGTTTATATCGATGTACGTCATTACATTATAATTATTACACAGGGGAATTATTCCAGGGAGTCCGGTTTTGGTATTTAGTTTAGTTGTTTGACGGTATAGCGCTAGCGTCGCCGGCCTATTATCTCGCAACTTGCAGCTTCGTTTCTAAAGTCAGTCAGTCGTTGTCCTTCGCTGAATGAGTAACGTTGTTTTATTTCTACCACGCCTTATCTACATTCTGTTTCCCTCATTTTATTTACGAATATATGTTTAAAAAAGGCTTTGCTCGTTATTAATCTAAATAAATTATTACGTACTTATATTTCCAACTCTTACTTAAACATTAAAAACCAACTTAAATTCAATCGTAAATTTTAGAAATATACAAAAAAAACACGCGTGTTTTCGATTTTTTTTTTTGAAGAAAGAAAAAGAAAGAAGCAATCATGCCAACTTATAATATTGGTAAGTTCATTAGAAAATATATATGTTTCTTTTTTAAAATAACAATTTATTCGTTTCGAGCCGGTGCTGGTAAAACTATCCCTTTAATACTGTATATAGAGATCAGCTGCTTATGCATGCAAATTACTAAAAGGTGGAATTACTAAATAAATAAATCATATGATAATATTGATAATGCATAGTTAAAGTTAAAATTAATATTATATCCATTATTATTATTATAACTAGCTAGGGGGCTCTGCCCCCTACTCGCTTCGCTCGTCGAAAAGCGGCCGCTGCCTTGAACCTTCGCACAATTTGACACATTTGTTTGTTTACAAAGCTATAATATAGATAGATTATAAACATAAGATAATTTTTTTAAAGTAAGCTATGGATAACAATAATGCTATGTACCATAAAAAATTACGATTAAATTTAGAAGAACTGAAATGTCTATATTTTTTATTTTTTTTTATTTGCTTCTGATCATTCTAAAGAACAACATGTTTTAAGTTTCTGCATTGGAAAATTTCTAGACGGAAATCTGTTAAAGGTCCTAGGGAAGGGAACCGTCTCATCGTTGGTTTCCTCTCTGTCTGTCGTTCAAAATTTTGCGAAACACCTTATCTTAAAAACTACTCATCAAATTTTTCTGAAATTTAAAGGGTATGACTGAATTAATTCACTGTTTGTCCCATAGTAACTAACGTCTACACACATTTAATATTGAAAAAAAATAAATTTGATTGCTCTGGGAGTCGAAACAATTCCTTATGTTTAAAAGGACTTATCGGCGGCTAAAATGAATTGTAATTAATTCTGTACTTCGATTTGGACCTCTACCTGGTTTATAATATGCAGCGGGTTTGCTTTTCTTCAGAAAATGAGAGCTCTGGCTGGCAGTTGAAAATTCTAGGGCAAAAAATAATTTTGTACTTTTTTGATTCTGCGTAAACAGCAACGTACAATTCACTTTTACCCTTATCGGCTTTTAATAAAATTTGGATGGTTTGCCAAAAGTAGCCTACAGATATAATTTCAACCGAGCGAATTTAATATTCTTATAAAATAAAAGTACCTCACTGAAAATCTAACTGAGAACTATGTGTCACGCAAAACGCAAATTGGCAGACTATTTTAAAACTGTCTTTAAGTACCGCTTTTTAAGAAGTTTTTTTTTATTAATTAATTTAAAGAAAGAGGTATGTTATTGTTGATTTCACTTAAAAGTTATATAAAATTAATAATTTCTTAAGAGTATACTCTGATAATTATATTCAAACTCCTTTCTACAAAGCTTTAAATTGGTAATAAGACAGATTTTTTTATGATATTATAAATTATTAACAAGATTTAGATTGAAAACATTTTTAAAGGCATTTCAATAGTAATGTAATCATACAAAGTGCTTTAACAGGAAACATCTAATTTCTGAGATTATAGCGTAGAAATATGGCGCAGCTAATAAAGAAAAAAAAAAAATAATGATTGCTTTTCTGAAACAAACATTTAAAAAATTCTTATAAAAAAAGCTTTATTATAAAATGGAATGATATAGTAAAAATAGATAAAAAATTCATATCGCTGAATTAAAATACGTGACTTATTCCTTATCTCACACACCCTTCACGCATAACTCTGTTATCGGAAAAACTTAAAATGTGTATAACCGGTCTAATAGGTCTACATTACAAGTATGTTAACTCATTAAGTTCATAATTAAATTAAAAAATTAAGTAATTCGTAATTTAGGATAGTGGTATTGAACATAACAGTTTGTTATTAATATTATTTTCGATTCTCTTTCTTTTAAAATGATTATTTTTGAGCTTATTAATTATTTTAACGGAAGCATTAAGATTATTAAGAATCGAAAGAACGATTTTTTTTTTTTGTCTCCAAATTCAAAAATTTTTAAGTCAGAAATCAGAAAAAATGTTTGTCACGTTTCGGTCTGTCGTTGAATAATTTTACAAACCAACTTGTCATAAAAACTATACTTGTTTTATTTTAAGATTGTAGATCATAATTAGCTCATTGATGGACCCATATAATTTTCAATTGTTTTGTTTGCGCTTATTGGTTTCTCTTCCACATGTGCACAAACTTTATATTTATCTATGCCTATATCTTAAACAGACACTTATCCATAAGTTAAGTAATTTTGAAGTTTGTTGGAAGAAGCCCACAGACGATATCATGTAAATTTCAACCGTCTGCACTCATAAAATATTATTAAATTTTTATTTACTTAAGCCTTGTCCAGACTGCCGAACAGAACAGAGGAAACGAGCCGAGCATTGGTCTCTGCACATGCCCAGTCAAAGAGGCGCAGGCGCACTTTAGACTGAGCATGCGCAGAGACTTTCGCTCGGCTCGATTACTCTGTTCGGTTCGGCAGTGTGGACGAGGCTTTACGGATTCAAAAAAAAATTACGGATGTATAAAAATGGGGGGGGGGGGGAATATAAATAAATTAGACAATAATGGGTCTTATCGCAAAATATCATTAAAAGCACGCGATAAAACGCGAGGAAGCTATGTGCCACACTATTTGGCAGATTATTTTTATTTATTGTGTATTTAGTCTACAGCAATTAATTAAACTTATAAATGGCACCTCTTAAATTTCTCTCCCTCGGTGGATTTTTCTGAAATCTTTTCTTCACTTGGTTGGTTTCGACGAATAGGTCGAAAGTTATAACAGTGAAATATTTAAAATAGAATTATCAAGTGAAATAATTCGTAAATTACAAGGGAGAATAATTAAAGAAGTATATTTAAAAAAATCTTTTATACAAAAACAAGCTAAGTTATTTATTGTCTACCCTTATTTCGTGAAAATCCCATTTAAACAAAACTCAATTAGCAAAATTTGTTTTATAAATTAATTATGTTTTTATAAGTAAATTTTGTTTAATGGGCAAATTTAATTTTGTGTGCCAATATTATTTTTTTTTTGATAAAATTTCATTTTATGAGTATTTTGAGTATTTTGCTTCCGAGCTTACCGAAGGTAACGGAAGCATTGTGTTCACTTTTGAGAACAAAAAAATTTTATGCCTCCGATTTTAAAAATTCCAAGACAGAAATCCGTTTCAGACATCAGGGAGCATTTTTGGTTCCGTGTCTGTCTGTCTGTCTGTCTGTCTGTCGGTCTGTGTGTCCGTGAATCATGAAACGTGCGACGATAACTTGAGTAATTCTTGACCGATTTTGATGAAATTTGGTATACATGTTCATTTTGCTAATGCTCAGGACGAGTTCGTTGGACAACGTTATCTGTTCAAGCGTTCACGCGCAACGCTCGCGTAAACGTGAACTTCAAATTTAAAATTGGAATTTTCGGTCGGGAAAAAAATCAAATCATATCTATTCAATGAGACGAACATTTTTTTCAAATACAATTTTTTAGTAAAACCTTCAGCGACACCCCTTAAATTAACAAAAACGGTCGTAGCTCTGTTGAAATTTTTTAAAAATTAACGCTTTGTCTAATTGAAAAACTGGTTGCACAAACCAGGTCTGATTTTTAATGATCTACAATTTTGGTAATAGGACATTTTGTCGTATCTCTATCGGTTGTACCCTAAATGGGGCAATTTTGGTTTTAATTTTTTCAATTTTTGCCTTTAAGCTCTCATATCTTTGGCAATTGTTGACCGATTTTAATTCTGATTTTTGGGCTTTAATCTGTCACTAATGCCCTTTAAATTAAGTGTTTGATATGTTTTTAATTCGTCCTATTACCTGAGAAATTGAGAGTAAACTTTTTCCTGAGTGCCGTGGTCACGTGACCACTTTTTTCGATTTCAGTATTGTGTCGTATATCATTTGAAAGGCCTTGATTTGTACATTAAAGCGGTTTTATTTGTTTATTTTTATAAAAATTTGTACCCGTACTTTTGTACCAATTTGTTGGTTTTTTCAGGTAAAAGAGGTTAAATAAATTTTTCATAATTTTGTAAGTGGTTTATTTTTCTTTATTAGCTTATTTTATGCCTTATTGGATTGTTTGTTTATTTAAATATAATTATTGAACCCAAGGGTACAGGGGTACAATTGTCAAAATTAATAATTAAATAATGATGTACATCGTTGAAAAGCTCTTTAATAGTAGATTAATAATTGTTATGAAGTGTATATTGTTATGTTTATTTTTTCTTAGGATAAATTGAAAATAACTGTTTTCTTTAGTTTTTCGGATTTGGTCACAATAAATAATAAAGTGATAAATCGTTAATGCTAATATAACAATAAAGTACAAGATAGCATGCGAGGAAGCTATGTGCCACACAAATTGGCAGTGTATTTTATTTTCAATCAGAATTTATTTCTATATAACAAATGCCATTTCTCTTCTTAAATAAACCTGTATTTAGTTCAACTGAATCGTCGCGTCAGTTGCAGTAGAAATAGAAAGGATACATAAATACTTCTTAATATAATAAATTAATTATAAAAGTATTTATTCATTACTTTTCATGGTATGATTACCGTAGAGTTGGCCTTCTATCCACTAACGGATGTTAACCAACGCCTTCCTTCTACCAGCCATCACATCTGACTAATTAAACTGGATCTGTCACAAACAATGTTAGGTAATCATTTGGTAATCATCGTTATTTGTTAATCCCGGTGTAATGAGAATAAGTCTCATTTTTTCCTAGTGGATAACAGAATTGTAGAGATCAGAAGAAAAAAAATCTTGATATAAAGCATAATAAAAGTATTATGACGAAATTCGGCATGTATGTTCAGAAAAATCATACACAGGGGCGAAATCGAGATATGAATTTTAACTCCAAATTTGACAGTATATATAGTATATTCGATACCCACCGAAAACTCTGAAAAAATTAAAAAAATATTTTTTTGACGGTTTCGGCGGTTTTTATTTAAAAAAATTTAAATACAATTCTACCAATATAAGCCGTTTTCCCGGGAATAGTCTAGTTCCAGAGAAATTGCTTTAAAAGCGGACGGGGAGAGGCCGGGTTCGATTCCCCACCGAGGAGAAGTTATATTTTGGATAAATTTTGATGAAATATTTACAAAAAACGAAAACTAATGAATGGAAAACATTTGGCTAAGTAATTATGAATTCGTATACAAGAAATTTTGTGAGTCGTACATTCTTGGCTCATGTATGTCAGTAGGTCAACACTTTTATCCATAATGCCCATATTATTACACTAAGTTGTCCGGGATGCGAAAAGCCTAAATGTCTTCATATAATTTAATGTAAACTCATCTAGGAGAGGTACACTTCAAAATATAATCAATAATATTTCATTTTTTATCTGCATAAAAACGAGGTCAATGTCGCATTATTTGTACAATAATAAGTATAAGAGAGAGCATAATCTGCCCTTACAGATTTATTTTATTATATAAGAACTCAAATGTTCCATTATATTATTATGTTTGTTACAAATTGAAACGTATTTGCTAAATCTATTGTGTATATTGAATTAAATGGGGAATAATCACGTTCGTAGTAAACACATTTTAGAAAATTTTGTTATTAAAAAAATAATAAACTTATAACCTTTTGCATTTAACTATAAATGTATGATTAATGTTAAAATTATTTTTCTTGTTCCCTTTGTATATTTTGTCATATTTATATCAAGGTTAGATAGACCAAAGGTTTCATTTTTATCTCTTTTTCACTATAAGCATAAATTATTTTAGTAAAAGAATAATTTAATTTTGACACAATGAGTTTCTTAGGTTCAAAGATGAATCATAAGAATTGTAATTTGTTTTTTTTTTCTTTTCTCATTCACGTTTTTATAGATAAAAAAATTGTAGAGATATGAACAAAGTATATGCAGGGATTTTGTAAATAAAAGCATCATTACTTAAACACTTTATATAAAATCAATAGTAGAAATCAATTATTTGTTTACACTTTTTAGAGTAATATAGTACCGCCAACGACGCAGCCAGAGGTGCCATACTCCATACGGCCGTGACATGACGGCTTCCTCTGCACGCGACGGAATTAAATGTTTTTTGTTTTTTGTTTTTTTTTTTTTTTAAATTTTTACCATTATATTAAGGTACATTTGAGCCAAACGTACTCGTATTTTGTCTGTTTTGCATTGTGTTTATTTTATAAATCTTAAAGGAATATAAAAAAGTATAAGGGTGTTATTCAGCAGGTGTATTATATGTGCTCGCGTGTGGCAAAACACGATTTTTCCGACTTTAGGAGGGGTAGTGAGACCATCTTAAACTTTTTAATTTTCAAACGAGATTTTGTGGGTAATTTGACCGCACAAAGTACTACAGGAATCTTTGCTGCAGGAAAAAAAAATACTAATATATAACGAGGCCCTACGCCCTACAT
>KZ652482.1:117780-129630 GCA_001010745.2 Gerris buenoi | reverse complement strand
AATCGAAGGCGGGAAACAACAAACGTGGAGGTAGTTTTGGGGTTATAAAAAGGGAAAACCAGTGTTCCCATGTTATATTTTTTTGTGTGGAACAGGGGTTAGAGTAGAGCATTTTTTTCTGAAGTTGCATTCAACATGGGGGACCAATAGAATCGTTTCCCTCAAAAATTTTCCGCCTTTTGATTGTGCCAACTCTAATCTTATAGACTGTATTATAAGATGACTGGCTATTTTTACCTAGACTGAAATATTTTTTCGATCCGCCATCTTGAATTAAGCTAGTGGCTATTTATATCTGGAATTCAACATGATCTCCAATTTCACTTGAACCTTGAAATTTGTAAGATATAAACAACTTTTGAAAAAGGTTCGTTAATTGGTAATTATGTATTAATAAAAATAATTGTTATTAAAGATGGCAGTAATATATTTACTTTAAATCAAGTCACCTCATTAACATAATTACCACCACTTCTTTAAAAGAGTTACATACTATCATAGTATTAGGGAGTGATAACATCTATGATAATATTGATTATCTGCCAACAAGTAATAATAATTTTAATGTTTCTTGACATTAGTATACATTGTATAAATAAACTCATCAAATTTCGAAAAAATAATTCAATCAAAAGTAACACAGTAGCGAGTACAAGAGGAGGATCCAGCTAATAATATGCTTAGTATCAAGGAGAAAGTTTTTCCTTGTTGTATCACAACAACCGATTTAAAAAAATGATTAATGTTATTTTTACATTAACTGTTATATTATTTTTTTTTCAGTAAAGTACATAATAGATTGCAGTGTTTAGGGTAGGTTAAGGTTAAGTTAGTGATAAGATTAAAAATAATAACAGAGATTAACCTCTCGTTTGTCATGATATCAGTATTTTTGACACGTATTTAAATATAATTTATAAAAATAGTAAAATTGAAGAACTACAAAATTATAACGGTAATAAATTGTTATTAAAGAGGAATATAAATTAAAGACAGGGAGGATTACTCAAAAGTATAAAATCAAAATTGAGGATAGTGAGGATTAGTCAGAAGTAAAAAATCAAAATAGAGGTTAGTGAGGATTAGTCAGGAGTAAAAAATCAAAATTAAGGATAGTGAGGATCTGCCAAAAGTAAAAAAAAAAATCAAAATTGAAGATAGTGAGGTCAGTCAAGTATTCAGTCAGTAGTCAATGTCAAGGTCTTACTATTGTTCTTCGTGGGAGTGCTGCTGTGTCTATACTTTTTGGGCAGAATCAAGGTGATTTTATAAATAACTGTTGCCATTTTTTTCTTATTATTGTGAACTCTAGTGTTTGACAAATAATAATCACGTGTAAACATGACCAAGTTGTCGATATAACAATAAAATATAAAGATAATAATTCTTTGAACTCTTAAAATAAATAGATTTTTTTTTTTTTTGGAATAGAAAAAATAAAGTCATTATTACAGTATTAATAAAGCAAACAGTTTAAATAAATGAAATTAAACACACCTCCGTTAATCAATAAATTATTGACTTAAGAACTGTACAGCTTATATGTCAATACACATAGATTAAAATTACCTTAGTTGACCATATTCAGTTATTGATGACCATGATATCATCATTCTCCATTGTTTATTATTGGAATGTAAGTGTAAGTAATGATTTTATAACAAAAATTTAAATAAAACTTAAATGAACCATTTAGTTTGGTCTTCATCTAGACGCAGTTGTCAAACAAGCAAGTACAGAATTTCAAACTTCCCCTAAAGTTTATTAAGTTGAAGTCCGATAATTTTGCTAAAATTGCCACTTTTATCCTCCCAAAACATTTGGAGATATCCTCAACTTTATTTGCTGTTTTGAGATATTAAATTGCTAGAACGATATGCCTCTCCAATGAAGAGGTTGCGGAAGTCTATATGCTTGGTGCGAGGACGATGTCCCTTGTTTTGCACCATATAGCACTTTGGATGTCGCTATACAGTACGGTTGGTTCTTTTTTATAACCTTTGGCGTTGGAATCTAGCGCTTGAGCTGCCAACGGAGGTGTTTATTTAGCATCTTTTGTTGCGGTCATTGCTATATACTCTGCTTCTACGCTTGTAATATCCGCTATCTGTGGATATTTTCTCCTCTCAGGATACTGATCCGCCAGCTATTTCAAAGACAAATTTTGTGTACGACCTGCGATCACTTGTATGACTAGCACAATTCGCATCGGCCATTCCTTCTGCAGTTTCCCTGCAGTCATCTTGTAGAGGCTGCCAGTGATGGACGTTTAAGGTAGTGCTGAACTTCTTTTGTTGCCTTCTAATTATGGAGTTTAAAGCATGAATTAAACTGACTATACTCGTATAATTTGTAATTAGAGTTACTGTGGTAGGGCCAATTAGGAAAACATAATAAATGTCAATGGTCCCACTCCACCACGAACCTAGAGGATTTATTTTTTCTCACGCCAATCTAAGCTGTCAAAGTAAACTCTACTTGTAAAACGGGTAAAATCAAATTTACAGAAAAAGCAAGTCGGGTATAGGAAATCACTAAGTACTGAATAAAACCTTATCGATTGCTGTAATTGTTGTGAAGTTCTTTTAGTGACCTTTTAGTGGACTGATTAATGTCAATTTTAAAAAAAGTTTAAAAGTATAAATGTCCGAATCCCATCCCGTGCTATAGCATCTTTATCTTTTTTAAAATAATGATATTAATTATAAATAGCATAGTTTAAATTTTTCCAACATGATGATCTGGTGTTAAAAAAAAAAAATACTTTTATTTAAGAGCATAATGGAAGGAAGAGATTCGCTCCACTATTGACTGATTGTGTCTATTTTTTTTACTTGCGTTGGGGGAAAAAGGGCAATTTGACACGGCTGATCGGCTGTCAATGCTTCAGTCGACAGGGGACCTTCCGTCCACCCTTATTCAGTTCCAGTTAAGATTAAAGCTCTAGAATTTAGATTTCTCTCCAAGTTCTAAATTTAGTAACAGAGGGATTTTTTTTCACATGAATTGTTTGACTGACAAAGATTAAAAATTGAAGGATATGAGAATCCATAAAATTCAACTCTTCAAACCTACACTGGATTCATTCACTGTAAAATTAATTTATTTTTTAAATTAATTTAAGCTAAATTGATATTTTTATGGTTTAGCAAGAGTGAGAATTATTTGTTCGGTATAAAGAGGCCCACACACGGGCAATAATAGTATTTTCAATACAGAAAAGTATTTGCAATACTATTGATAGTGTGCAGTCGATATTAAAGACGACATTTAATATTGATGAAAATTAAATTTTTTGAAACCCTAACATCAACCCTGGAAAATGGTGGGGATATTAACTATAGACGATGTGTGGTCGTACATCAATAATTATATTCAGGCTTAGCTGAACCCTTTTAACACCCTAACTAATTATAAACTACAGAGGTTCAGTGTGCCCGACCATATCTTAGGGTATAGAAGTACTGCTAGAATTTAGCTCCCCTTAGTGAATTGGTAACACTTGGTAACATTCAAATGTTACAAAATAGGTAGATACTTAGGCAGAATACTTTTTCAGGAGCAAATGTTTTGATAAATTCGTCATTTAACACACTTATGCCATTTTGTTACATAAAAACCATTAAAATGAAATAAGTGTTTTTAATAAATAAAATATGAGGTTGTTTATCCTTAAAAGGAGAGTATTTCCTGAAATGATAAGATATAGGGAGAAAAAGATAAAACAATATAATACAAAATAAAATAAAATAAGAAAATAGAATAGCAAAACATAACTACTAACGTTTATGTTGTGCTATTCAAAAAGCCATTTTAAACGAAAATTAGTTTAAAATAATAGCTTTTAAATTATTTATTGCTTACTATTGTTCTTCGTGGGAGTGCTGCTGTGTCTATACTTTTTGGGCAGAATCAAGGTGATTTTATAAGTCACCTGTAATAATTCATTTACAAAGGTATAATCACACAAGCTATAAATTGTAGAAAAGTCAATTTGATTGACCTAGTTGGATTAATAGGGTTTAGGGAAGATTAAAACCAGTAGGCTACTGCTATAATTAGTGTCCTGTTAATCTTCTATTGACCAACATTATGTCAATATTAATCTGTGCAACTCTTGACATTGCTGTTATCACAGCCACTTTATTTTACTGTATTGATAACATACAAAACTACCCTCATCCTTATCATCTAGTCACTCTACCGTTTAGAACTCCTCTATCAATCAAAAAGTTTTCATTTTGTATCTGTTATAATTTTTAATTTTTATCCAAAGATATATNTGACCTACGAATAAAAGTCATGAGATCTTTTTTGTAGGAAATGTTCTAAGCTACAAATTTGTTCACTTGTATTTGCGGCCTTGTACTAGCCGCCGGCTTCGCCGGCGCCTCGTCCAAGGCGGCGCCACATGCCACCGCATGTCTCGCATGGCCCTTGCGCCGGCCCTGGGTGTAAAGGCTAGTTATAATGTAGTTTTGATTTGCTTTTAATTTAGTAACCTCCTTAAAGTGGGAAGGGGGTATCAAAGCAAAATAGTATAAATGAGGTAAAACTTAACTTATGGTAAAAATAGTATAATGAGGCAAAAATTAACTTATGGTCAAAATAGTATAAATGAGGCAAAACTTAACTTATTTTCAAAATAGTATAAATAAGGCAAAACTACAGATCCTATGTCAACATAAATGTTCTACAAAGTATCTACAGTCTATAAGATTAGAGTTGGCATAATCAAAGGCGGGAAACAACAAACGTGGAGGTAGTTTTGGGGTTATAAAAAGGGAAAACCAGTGTTGCCATGTTATATTTTTTTGTGTGGAACAGGGGTTAGAGTAGAGCATTTTTTTCTGAAGTTGCATTCAACATGGGGGACCAATAGAATCGTTTCCCTCAAAAATTTTCCGCCTTTTGATTGTGCCAACTCTAATCTTATAGACTGTATTATAAGATGACTGGCTATTTTTACCTAGACTGAAATATTTTTTCGATCCGCCATCTTGAATTAAGCTAGTGGCTATTTATATCTGAAATTCAACATGATCTCCAATTTCACTTGAACCTTGAAATTTGTAAGATATAAACAACTTTTGAAAAAGGTTCGTTAATTGGTAATTATGTATTAATAAAAATAATTGTTATTAAAGATGCGGCAGTAATATATTTACTTTAAATCAAGTCACCTCATTAACATAATTACCACCACTTCTTTAAAAGAGTTACATACTATCATAGTATTAGGGAGTGATAACATCTATGATAATATTGATTATCTGCCAACAAGTAATAATAATTTTAATGTTTCTTGACATTAGTATACATTGTATAAATAAACTCATCAAATTTCGAAAAAATAATTCAATCAAAAGTAACACAGTAGCGAGTACAAGAGGAGGATCCAGCTAATAATATGCTTAGTATCAAGGAGAAAGTTTTTCCTTGTTGTATCACAACAACCGATTTAAAAAAATGATTAATGTTATTTTTACATTAACTGTTATATTATTTTTTTTTCAGTAAAGTACATAATAGATTGCAGTGTTTAGGGTAGGTTAAGGTTAAGTTAGTGATAAGATTAAAAATAATAACAGAGATTAACCTCTCGTTTGTCATGATATCAGTATTTTTGACACGTATTTAAATATAATTTATAAAAATAGTAAAATTGAAGAACTACAAAATTATAACGGTAATAAATTGTTATTAAAGAGGAATATAAATTAAAGACAGGGAGGATTACTCAAAAGTATAAAATCAAAATTGAGGATAGTGAGGATTAGTCAGAAGTAAAAAATCAAAATAGAGGTTAGTGAGGATTAGTCAGGAGTAAAAAATCAAAATTAAGGATAGTGAGGATCTGCCAAAAGTAAAAAAAAAAATCAAAATTGAAGATAGTGAGGTCAGTCAAGTATTCAGTCAGTAGTCAATGTCAAGGTCTTACTATTGTTCTTCGTGGGAGTGTTGCTGTGTCTATACTTTTTGGGCAGAATCAAGGTGATTTTATAAATAACTGTTGCCATTTTTTTCTTATTATTGTGAACTCTAGTGTTTGACAAATAATAATCACGTGTAAACATGACCAAGTTGTCGATATAACAATAAAATATAAAGATAATAATTCTTTGAACTCTTAAAATAAATAGATTTTTTTTTTTTTTGGAATAGAAAAAATAAAGTCATTATTACAGTATTAATAAAGCAAACAGTTTAAATAAATGAAATTAAAAACACCTCCGTTAATCAATAAATTATTGACTTAAGAACTGTACAGCTTATATGTCAATACACATAGATTACAATTACCTTAGTTGACCATATTCAGTTATTGATGACCATGATATCATCATTCTCCATTGTTTATTATTGGAATGTAAGTGTAAGTAATGATTTTATAACAAAAATTTAAATAAAACTTAAATGAACCATTTAGTTTGGTCTTCATCTAGACGCAGTTGTCAAACAAGCAAGTACAGAATTTCAAACTTCCCCTAAAGTTTATTAAGTTGAAGTCCGATAATTTTGCTAAAATTGCCACTTTTACCCTCCCAAAACATTTGGAGATATCCGCAACTATATTTGCTGTTTTGAGATATTAAATTGCTAGAACGATATGCCTCTCCAATGAAGAGGTTGCGGAAGTCTATATGCTTGGTGCGAGGACGATGTCCCTTGTTTTGCACCATATAGCACTTTGGATGTCGCTATACAGTACGGTTGGTTCTTTTTTATAACCTTTGGCGTTGGAATCTAGCGCTTGAGCTGCCAACGGAGGTGTTTATTTTGCATCTTTTGTTGCGGTCATTGCTATATACTCTGCTTCTACGCTTGTAATATCCGCTATCTGTGGATATTTTCTCCTCTCAGGATACTGATCCGCCAGCTATTTCAAAGACAAATTTTGTGTACGACCTGCGATCACTTGTATGACTAGCACAATTCGCATCGGCCATTCCTTCTGCAGTTTCCCTGCAGTCATCTTGTAGAGGCTGCCAGTGATGGACGTTTAAGGTAGTGCTGAACTTCTTTTGTTGCCTTCTAATTATGGAGTTTAAAGCATGAATTAAACTGACTATACTCGTATAATTTGTAATTAGAGTTACTGTGGTAGGGCCAATTAGGAAAACATAATAAATGTCAATGGTCCCACTCCACCACGAACCTAGAGGATTTATTTTTTCTCACGCCAATCTAAGCTGTCAAAGTAAACTCTACTTGTAAAACGGGTAAAATCAAATTTACAGAAAAAGCAAGTCGGGTATAGGAAATCACTAAGTACTGAATAAAACCTTATCGATTGCTGTAATTGTTGTGAAGTTCTTTTAGTGACCTTTTAGTGGACTGATTAATGTCAATTTTAAAAAAAGTTTAAAAGTATAAATGTCCGAATCCCATCCCGTGCTATAGCATCTTTATCTTTTTTAAAATAATGATATTAATTATAAATAGCATAGTTTAAATTTTTCCAACATGATGATCTGGTGTTAAAAAAAAAAAAAACTTTTATTTAAGAGCATAATGGAAGGAAGAGATTCGCTCCACTATTGACTGATTGTGTCTATTTTTTTTTACTTGCGTTGGGGGAAAAAGGGCAATTTGACACGGCTGATCGGCTGTCAATGCTTCGGTCGACAGGGGACCTTCCGTCCACCCTTATTCAGTTCCAGTTAAGATTAAAGCTCTAGAATTTAGATTTCTCTCCAAGTTCTAAATTTAGTAACAGAGGGATTTTTTTTCACATGAATTGTTTGACTGACAAAGATTAAAAATTGAAGGATATGAGAATCCATAAAATTCAACTCTTCAAACCTACACTGGATTCATTCACTGTAAAATTAATTTATTTTTTAAATTAATTTAAGCTAAATTGATATTTTTATGGTTTAGCAAGAGTGAGAATTATTTGTTCGGTATAAAGAGGCCCACACACGGGCAATAATAGTATTTTCAATACAGAAAAGTATTTGCAATACTATTGATAGTGTGCAGTCGATATTAAAGACGACATTTAATATTGATGAAAATTAAATTTTTTGAAACCCTAACATCAACCCTGGAAAATGGTGGGGATATTAACTATAGACGATGTGTGGTCGTACATCAATAATTATATTCAGGCTTAGCTGAACCCTTTTAACACCCTAACTAATTATAAACTACAGAGGTTCAGTGTGCCCGACCATATCTTAGGGTATAGAAGTACTGCTAGAATTTAGCTCCCCTTAGTGAATTGGTAACACTTGGTAACATTCAAATGTTACAAAATAGGTAGATACTTAGGCAGAATACTTTTTCAGGAGCAAATGTTTTGATAAATTCGTCATTTAACACACTTATGCCATTTTGTTACATAAAAACCATTAAAATGAAATAAGTGTTTTTAATAAATAAAATATGAGGTTGTTTATCCTTAAAAGGAGAGTATTTCCTGAAATGATAAGATATAGGGAGAAAAAGATAAAACAATATAATACAAAATAAAATAAAATAAGAAAATAGAATAGCAAAACATAACTACTAACGTTTATGTTGTGCTATTCAAAAAGCCATTTTAAACGAAAATTAGTTTAAAATAATAGCTTTTAAATTATTTATTGTAATTTTGACTGATCCCTGCTAACCGCAAGCTAAATTTGAGTAATTGAACAGATTATACTCGTTCTCGTTTAGATATTCGAGACTCTATGGAGGCAAATAAACTAATTTTTAATTTATTTAAAAACTTCTGTTTAGCAAATTAAGCAGAAATTTGGCATGCCTATTTCAATAGTGTCTCAGACAGAACGTTAAAAAGTAAGATATTAGCAAACAAGTTTTTATTTCTATTTAGAAATTTAGATCCTATTTAAAAGATTCAACGATATTTATCACATCAGATAGAGTGTCGTTGTTGGTTTTACTAAAAGGTTGTATTAAAAACACTTTCTCATCAAACAGATGAAGGTAGAATCTTTTCCCATCCTAAATTCTAATCTTAAATTTGAAGCTCAAGTTTACGCGAATGTTGCGCGCGAACTCTTGGACGGATAACGCTGTCCGAAGAATTTAGCCTACCGTAAA
Source organism: Gerris buenoi (assembly GCA_001010745.2). Classification (NCBI taxonomy): domain Eukaryota; kingdom Metazoa; phylum Arthropoda; class Insecta; order Hemiptera; family Gerridae; genus Gerris; species Gerris buenoi. The sequence continues at coordinate 120,573 of KZ652482.1, read as the reverse complement.
AGAACCATGTATTCCAAATTTCAACTAAATCGGTCTACCTTTACTCAAGTTATCCTCCCCCACGTTACAAACACCTAGCAATCAGATTATCAGATTGAGTGCTTATGTTATGGAATATAGGAAGCTCGCTTCATTAAAGCTGCTTGGATGGTTCTTTTTAAATAAACTGTCGCGAGTCGATTGAATAAACGTTAATTAGTAAACAGTCTTCTACAACAACCCACTAGAATGTATCGCTGAACAAAACAACAATTATATTTGAAGCTTAGGAACTAGAAATGTTGTTTTGAAATTGTTACTAAAGAGAAGAGTTGATGACGTAGTCGAGGTGAATGAGTTGATAAGGATGAGCAGCTTGCGAAGTTTTATTGAAGAGACTTTGCAAGTTTAGAACATCTCTAGAGTCAAGTATTGTGGTGACGTCACTAGTACTTGTAGCAGCTGTCTAAGTCACTTGACCTACTCTAATCACGAGAGCTCTTCATCCCATATGTAACCATCATTACTTTCTTTTTAAATACCCCACAAACAAGACTTTTATCCAATAATTTCAAGTACTCGCTTATTGCTTCCGAGCTTATATCTAAGGTAACGGAAGCATTGTGATCGTTCTAAAGAGCGAACATTGTTTGTATCTCCAAATTCAAAAACTCCTAAAGATAAATCCGTTTCAGACATCAGGGAAAATTTTTGATCCCGTATATGACTGTCTGCCCAAAATTTTTGCGAACTAACATCTTAAAAACTATTCGTGAGGTAGGTCGCATAATTAGTCCATTATACCATGTATATAGTGGTGGTAGAAGTAGTAGTAGTAGTTATCTAGTACTTCTCACTAGACGGGTAGGACAAACCACTTGTTCGAATCTAACAATTAAGCCTTATATAAAATACACATAGACCCATTTTACTAGCCCCGAGGTGAAGAGTTCCTTCTACTTCACACATCATACATTTGTACATTGTATCGCCGGAGCTAGTACGGTGTGGTTAGTGAGCTATATAATATAAGCGTGCGTCAAAGCTTGGGGGAAGAGAACTCCTCAGGGGGTGTTCCTCGCCCTGATCCGTCCGCGATTCATAGATACAATTCAGAGTGTCATGGCTCGGAATCGAACCCACGACCTCGAGTCTTCAAAAACATGTTTTAATCATGACTCCAGCTTGGACAATAATTTTGTTTGTTGAAAGCAAATCTAAGCATTCAACAAAGCAATCATTTCTGGACAGAAATCTTTTTTAGACGTATGGCAACATTTTTGGTCTATCTTTCAACATTTTTACAAACTAACATATCTTATAAACTACTCGCCTGATTTTAATGAAGTTTGGGTGGTAGGTCATAATTAGCCTATTGTTGGTTTGATATAAGTTTCAACTTCTCCGCCTATTGATTTCTCTTCCACTTGATCTTAACACCTACATTTTGAATGTACTCATAACTCATCTGATTTTTATTTTTAAAAAATTGATGGTTTGTCGAGAGAAGGCCTACAGATGGATGCACTTTAATTTCAACCTTCTACTGACATTATACAACATACATTGAATTACATTGCTTAATTGATGCTTTATTCATATAAAAAAAAAGAAATCCTATTTCAACAGATTTAATTAAAATGTAGGGGAAAAAATTATATAAAGGATAAGCAGATACATGAGATATCTCGAGGAGCTATGTGCCACACTAATTGGCAACTGTATTATTTGAATTTTTTTTTTTTGCTACAAGGAAGAAAGTTGTACAAGAAAGAGACGGTAGGAAATATATCCGTGGGAGAGGTCTGAAGTAGAAAAACCCGTTGACCAGGACTTCAAAGTTAGGGTGGAGGGGATATAGTTTGCTATATACATATGATAGCCAGATGAGTGGCAGTGTTGCAATGGGGTGTAGCTAAGTCTGCTGGAGTGAAGACAAATGCAAGGGGAAATGTTGGTGAACTCGAGGACCATGACCTTCTACTTTTACTCTTTATCTCAACTTAATTCCACCTCATAGTTTAGTGTCGACCCACGTCAACCTGTTACTTCGATTTTAACTTCAAACCTACTGCTTTGTTTATTAAACTGTATAACCTTCAATTGCACTCCAACATCGAAAAAAAGGTCCTCGGTAAAGAATACATAAAAGAGAAACAGGCATAATCTATAAGGACATATCTCTAGTGCTAGAAATTCAGGTTTATAGGACTTGTTACTTGTTGGTCTAGTCTAGGACCTAGGACCTTAATCACAACCGACTCTTTATATTTCTAGTAATGAGAATATTTTCAGCCGAAGACTGCTAAATATATAATACATAGTTTCAACTATGTTAAGGTAAACTCAGTGAATAATGCTCAAAGAATATTTTTCTAACTTTATTGTTTTATCTTTCTTATTTTAACCTATATATTTTATCTTTCTACTTCTAACCTATTTTCTCGATTACTGGTGAAGCTCAGGTTCTCTTAAGTAACAAATTATAAAAAAGGGTAATTTTTAAGGGTATACAAGAAAAGTGTTTGTATTTTTAAATTAGACTATTTAATATACCTATTAGTAAACTAAGCAAATTTTTGCTCTATAGAAAATGACTAATATTAAAAAATTGACTAATAAATTTATCTTCCTTTTTTTTGTATGTTTTTCCCCCCTTTATTAACTCTCTTGTTAATTATTTTTGACATTGAAATTCCCTAAAATTGTTATTGCTTATCTTACATTAGTCACATTTTTACTTTCTAAACGTTGTATATTATATAAAAATAATATATTCTTGTATTCAATTTATTATAGAACATAATTTTTATA
>KZ652482.1:102198-117177 GCA_001010745.2 Gerris buenoi | reverse complement strand
ATTATTTTGGTTTCTGTATTCTTCACCTTAGTTGTTTCTATGTGCAAAATTTGGAGAAGATTGAATGACGGGAAGTGGTTCAAAATTGGGGTAATATGTGTGCGATGAAACTTACAAAGCAAAGTAATATAAGACCAGTAAAAATATATACCAAGTCTATTTATATACGAATCTATAACCTTATAAGCTGTTTTTCCTAAATGAAGTCTAGTTCCTGAGAAAATAGCTGAATTGCATTTGATTCCAGCCGGGGAGGAGTTTTCATATGGTCAATTTTGACAATATGTTCAAAAAAGATTAAATTTAACTATGAAAACTCGGTGAAACTAACAAATTAAAAACGCTGGATCAAGTAGAAAATTATGCAGTCGTCGATTTGAGAAGGTTTATTACGACTTGTATCGGACCGATTTATTGTTTTAGCATCGGTTGTGTTGATCAAATTGACGATTATTACCGCAATAAGTTTATTACCGTTGTGTTGATCATTATAAATAAAGAAGGTACATAATATATCATAATGAATACCTCCTGTAAAATGCACAAATGCTTACACACAAGTTTTTATATATTAAATAAATAAATCGTGTTTACGAGTTCATGTGTTTGTTAATGGTTAACGTTTTAACTTAATAGTATTTTTTTTGTTACTAATTAAAATTAATTATTTATTGTGAAAAAAAAAAAAAAAATAATACAATTAATTACTTAGGCGCTCGTACACTAAATAATTGGTACTAGACACGTCTAATTTATATAATCTAGTTCTAATTAGTGGCGTTGATACGGTAGGAGCGCTAGTATCTAGGTTAGGTCAGAATATCGTTGCCATAGGAACCATACCAATACCGACTGAGGGAGGTAATAATTTCTCGCTAGTGTTGGTATACGGGCCCCACGCCCCTTAGTGCCTCAGTCTAGAACTGAACTGCATTCAGATCGTGTCATTCTAATACTCTCGTGTTCTTGTCCCATTACATTTCGTCAATATTTCGTCAAATTAAAAAATAAAATGCCTGGACGTAAGTTTCAATTTTTTTTTTTTACTTAATATATTATTTTATTTTATCAGATTTATATAGTATTTTAGTAGTTCAAACAGTTTTGAAATACTTGTTTTTTTTTTGAAGCTTTGTATTGATTTTAGTAAGCGAAAAATTTTTATAACCGTTACATTCAACAAGTAATACATTTATTATAGCTTGAAATGAATGAAGCTAGAATTCATTAAGTTTTAATAGCTGATATAGAATTGAATGAAGCTGATTTCATTAAGTTTTTCAATAATCAAATTTAATCGTATCTACTTACATTATTTATTTAAAACTAAATTTAAATTATATTAACATAGGTTTAATATAGTACATTGAGTGAAGAATAAATAACTTTAATATATTAACTATAAATTAATATAGGCTCCAGCGCCGGGGTTGGAGCTTGTTTTTCTCTGACTGTTTCCCGTAGTTAATAATAATTATAATTTGATTTAAATTAAAATTTAATCATTCTGTAGTATGAATACTACCAAAATCGTAAAAATGAATTAATATAGGCTTGATCTAGTATTTTTCAAAATTACATTTACATAGTTCCATTTAATGTTTTTTCAGTTTACTTAGGTTCGAATGAAAATTAACGCATTATTTTGGCAGTTTTAAAATAATATTTTAACTCGCTTAATTAAATGTTTACTTATATGCAAATGCAAATAGGATTGTTGAAACTTTGCTTACATAGCTTAAAATTCCATTTTATGGTATTCGTTCAACAATAACAATTCTATAATTTTAATTGTTGAATATAAATTTTGATTGTGGAGTATAAATTTTAATTGTGGAGTATAAATTTTTAATTTGGAATATAAATTTATTCTTCTTTAAGGTATTTAAAATTTGTTTAAATTTAATTTTTAAAGTAATGTTTCTCTATTATTAATTTCCGATAAAAATATATGTAATTAGTTGGATGAACCATTTTCCTGATATTTTTTTTTACAAAAAAAACTAATTTATAAAGAGAGAAAGTTATGTGAAGGAGCGAAAATGTCAAATTTGATGGATTTACTTTTTTTTAAGTTTCGCAAAATAAAAAAAAGGTGTCTGATGGCACTTCAAATTATTAATGTTAGGGGATATTAATTCGCGAGGAAATGGATGAATTGTCAACCTTTAGTCTTGGAGATCCATGCTGAAAATGTTTTGTCTAATTTATTCTGTTATTTGTTATTTCACTTTAGACTCTAGCTACTTAACTGAACCGAATTCAATGGAATGTTGTATTTATTCACAAAAAACCATACCCTGTTATAAAAGTTGAGAAATAATTAATGTATAACTCTAAATGTATGGTTGTTTTTAAACTTTCTTTTTGTAAAAAATTATATTCAGTAATATTTATTTTATTCAATATATTCTTAAAATCATGTATAAAAGTGTTTAACAGGCAGTTGTTACACTTCGTTTTTGATATTTACTAAAATTAGATTTATTTTTATATTCATCAATATCTCGGAAACTAGATATTTCTCGGGTTCTTATTTGGTTAAAGTCGTATATTTACGTGGCCTATATTATTTTAATATAAAAAACTAAAACTCATAAAGCAAATAATAATAATAAAATGGTTGACTATTTCAGTTTAAAAAGATAATTGAAATTTAGTTTTTATTATAGGTATATGAGGTTTTCCCGGGACAAATATCGTTATAAAAGAATAAACGTAATAATTGTTAGAAATATGAGGATTTAGATTTCTTAAAGTATGTATACTATTGTGTTTACAGCGAATTTTCATTTAAAAGATACAAAATTCAAATAGNAAATTACAAACATAATTAAGAAATTAGTACGGAAAATAAAACCGATCAAAGTTGATTTGGGACGTACTGTCCGGTAAAATATTAATTAAACTTGTTAGAATGTTAAGGTTAGAATACAGATAAATGCAGAATCACCTCAGGGACTTATAACTTTGGCACCACTAAATAATTAAATCATTAAAGTATACGTAATTGGAAGGTATGTGCCACACAAATTAGCAGATATTTTATTTTTTATTTATTTTTACGTGAATATTTTTCCTTTCTAACAATATAGGCAAGTGAGAAAAAAATAGTGAAAATTAAAAATCAAGAGTTTATATAACCATGTTATAATTTTTTTGTATTATTATGTATGCAAAAAATTAACTATGAAAAAAATATTTTACTGGGATCACTGATCAATATTTATTTCGAAGAGTTAATTTTTCCAATTTTAGATGTTTGCGTACCACTTCCTTATGCTATTGTTTTCTCAATTATGACATTTATCTATGGTGTTAAATATAGATTAATTAAATGTGAAATAAACAAAGATGGACGAGTAGACTGCACGTGCACAAATACAACCAAGAATAGATTTAAGCGTTGAATCAATAACTGAAATAAATAACATTCCCCTTACATCAAAACAACAACAATTAAGGCATGAATGAAAACAAAATACTATATGTGTATAAACAAACCTTGATTATATATAGTATGATTATTATGATAATATATTGTTAAATATAAGACTAAAATATTTTGTTAATTTTGCAATAATTTAGTAATAAAATTACCTTATTACTTTTTTATGTACTCATAAATTATTGTGATGGCGCGAAAATTCGATTTTGAGATTATGATGGATTTGCATTGAGTCCAAAAATGTCAGTCAAATATGCACATCTGTGAGGCCTAAACTACGAAAGCTAAATAAAAGTGGAAACCATTTAAATACGAATTTTTATTCCTGGGAAAATTGTTTTCGAGAAAATAGCTTTTACGCGGTCGGTGAGGGGCCGGGTTCGATTCCCCTCCAGCGAGGTTTAATATTTATGGTAAATTTTGATCAAAATGTTGAATAATAATTAAATACAAATATGACACTATGAAAACTCGCAACAAGTAATAAAGTAATAGAAAATTCTGGACTATAAATATTAATATACTTGTATAGTTGTTTTTTAGTACGACAGATTTATCAATATTTTTTAGCTTATATTGCAAAATAAAATGTATGGTGATCCAACTTACGAAAAATTTTACTTATGAATAAGTTACCAGGACCATTTAAATTCATAAGAAAAGTTATTGTGTAGTTTTTTACTAACAATAACAAAATAGTAATTTTTTATTTGAATTTAAAAGGAAAAATGTGTTATTTTAATGGATTCTTTTAAACATTTTAATGAATTTAATTTTGTTGTGATAGCTGTTATATTCTTAGTGTGCTATTCTCTAGAATAGAACGCTGGTTTTTTCCCAGGAAAACGTAAATTTAAATACCTGTTTAGGATCGGAAATGCCGGGTAATATTATTTTCATTGTTTGATTTCGTTTATTTAATGTTAAAATGTTAAAAAAAAAAAAAAATAAACAATTTTCATTATGGTATCTGATACTACTGTAGTATAGGAATTGAGGTAACGCTCGCAAGGTTCCGTAAACCGTAGTTAATTGCTTTATTATGTTATTATCTTAAATACAATGTTTATAAACAATAAAGCTATTATGTTACGCGACCCCTAAGTAAACGATAAATTAAGTAAACGCGACCTCTCACAATGATTTTATTTTAAAAAAATAAGTTAAAGAATCTACTTTAAACGAGTTTACTCTCATATAAAGTACATAAACATTTGAAAAAAAATTAAATTATAGTTCAAGTTTCTGAGAATAAAATTATATATATGTATATAGATCGTCCCTTTTTTGTTTATAGATTTGAAATTGATGTTTTAATTTCGCGTCAGAAGTATGGTCATAAAAAAAGAAAAGGTACCATATGCAGTGTGTCCCCAGATCGAGTTGCCAATACGTGTAATGACAAAAGTCGTAGAAAAGTCACTCTTCATAAAATCTTCTGCATGTTCTTAGTATATATACAGGGTGGGCCAAAAAAACGCATTTTTTCGAGCCCACACTGTATATATGTATGTAGAAATGTTTGTTCAAAACGAACCCTGTATCCAAAAAGATAAATTTGATTTTTTATAAATGGGGAGGGTGAATTTATGAAATTTGATTTTGACATTTTCATGCGAAAATAAATTTGGAAAAGTATTTTAAAAATTATAGAGAATACCTTTTTCTTGAATAGTCGGAATTTTGTCAGGTTTTCTTCTGTAGTGCAAGAAGAAAATTGTACTTTTTGGGTACAAGGTACATTTTTTTAACAAAAATTAATACTACATATCTTAGTACATTTTATGATGAGTGACTTTTCTTTGAAGAATGGATGTTTTTAGCCATTATATACGTATTTCCAATCCCATCCGGGGACACACCGAATATGTTCCAATGAAACCGTTTAGTCTCCATGCAACTGGTACCTTAAAACATCCTTGTCTTCAAAATCTTAAATTCATTTTTTTAACTCACTTACAATACGAGTATGTTCTTAGTATTAATAATGTCACCTATAAAAGAAAAGATATACTTGTACAAGATGTTTGATTGGGATGATTTTTTGTCGTATAATTTTTACTATCGTACCATCATTAGGAGAAAATAAACATTAGAATAATAAGTTTGTCCGAAAATGATAAAAAAATCAATAAAATCTATTTACTTGATCTTAATACATTGTGTATTCAAATTCAGTAATTAAATATATCTACGTAATGTATTCCAGACTGCGGTTGTTTTTTAATGCATTATTTCATCTAAATATAACATCCTTTGCTTTACACATAAACCATAAACCTGTAATTTCCTTTTATGGAAGGTTTGCTAAGAGCTGCGTGTAAAAGATAGGAGACTTTTGAAGATACATAGTAGTGTTCTCAGTGGAACAGCTGGTTCAGGTTATCTAATCTTAAGGTGAATATCGTGACCTTCACCCTACTTCGGTACCTCAGCCTTCCACACTATTTCACAACCGAATAACTTGAGCCTCTACCTGCAAGCTGCTAGAACCTGACTTAACATCAAAACTGTCTATCTCCAGCTCCAGCGACATCTAGTGCTGGATTCCTCGACTAACTTAACCTGTTCAAACTGTTGATAAAGACCTTTGACGGATAGAAGGACCATTGCACATAAATTTGCCAAATATGTACAACTATTTGGTCCATTGTTTTCCATTTATTGATTGTTTTGAGTTTTGGTAATTACATTAATTATTATTGAATATTTTTATAAAAAAAGCATAAAAGTAACTCCTTCTCGGTGGGGAATCGAACACGGCTTCTTTTTTTCACATTTTTTAATATTTGTTTCAAGTTATTTCAAATTTTATATGGTTATGGTTATGGCAGCCCCAAATTTATAGCTCAAATTTCGTTCCTCTATTTTTTTTATTTTTATTTTTTTTTTCTTCTTAACATGTGTGCCAAATTCCATTGAAATCGGTAAAATGTCAAATCCATTGAAAGTAGATTAGGCCCCACGCGTATATTATTAAAAACCACTTTTTTACACTCAGGGGATCTGAAAACGAGTAAATCTCCCAACATTCCTAATCCATTTTTTGCGCCATAACAATCCATTCTCTTTATATAGACCTAGTACGAATATGAGTAAGTAAGCATTGGCGAGAGCAGGTAGTGCTAGAAGTAAATAGTGTCAGAAGACTGAATTAATTTCATCAGTTATCAATAACATTAAATTATTAACATGAAGAAATATGTTATTGCTATAACAACAAGATATATGTGATATTATGTTGTTATAGCTTATGAAAATGCTCTACACATAATATCTACATTGTTCAATTATATGAAACGCAAAATGAAGTAAGCACCCCTTTAAATGTGAAGTCATATAGATAAAATAACAACAATAACGAGAGATAAAAATTACAAACAAGATCAAGGTGTTAAAGACGGAATATATTATTCTATTTATTTATTGACTATTTACGAAAAAAGATATACGAATAAATATACGCTTTAAAGATTTAAAGATTTCAAAAGATATGCTTCCACAGTCCAACTGCCTATGGTCCGTATAGGCAGTTTAATATTATACATATATAATATACACAGGGTCCGTAGGCAGTTATTTATATATATATAAATGAATAAATTCTCGACCGTACAAATAAACAACAACAAACAAAACCTCAGGTTTCGGTCACAAAAATCGTCACTATGTTACAATCCCGACGTTTCGGTTTTTACTTAAAACCTTCTTCAGGGGCCGTAAACATGGTGGTGGTTATATAGGTATACAACGCATAAAAATATCCTTAAATTGTTTAGGTTTTTGTTTTTGCAGAAACCTATAAGTATATCCTTGGCCCACAAAATATTCTTTAAAAAAGTATTAAGAAGAATAGTGATCAAATAATCATTATTTTGAAAAATGATGGTTTTTCACTTTCAGACTGACTGACAAATGTAAACTTATAAGTGTTCTTGGTTTTGCCTGCACTCACCATAAATAAGCATTAAAAATACTAATGATAAAATTTAAAATTTAAATTCCTTTTAAAGGGAGGGGATTGTTCTTGATTCCTTTGTCCTACCATAGCTTTGCAATTTGAAATTTCCCTATATTTTCATCTTACAAAATAACTTAATTAAAAGATCAAATTTTAAGATTCAAGCTTTAATCCCTAATACGATTAAATATAATAAATAAATTCATAACTACCTTTTTTTTTTATTATTCAAAGAGCAAATTTGATGTAATTAAAGAAAATTATCCTGCTGTTTAACTATTAGTTATTGATGACTTTAAATGAATTATTGCATTCAACGTCATTCTTATTTTAAATACATTCCAGGAAAATAAATAAATCCTAATATTTACTTTTAAAAATGTATTAAACCGTAATTATTTTAATTACTTTACCGTATTATATTTCAAACGCATTTAATAGTTTTAAAATAATCAAGAAATACTACATTTATTTTAGATAAACGGTTTTTAAAAAGGTAATTTATTTTTTATTAAGCTCTTTTTCCCCTTTTAAAGGAAAATTACGGGGAAAAAAATTGAAACAATTGAAATAAAATTGATTTGTATAAAGTTACTCACAGGTATATTTGACTCTTATTTGAATTGCTTTTATTATTAATACTTTTTTTTTTTATTAATTTATTATATTTTTCATTTTTGCAATTATAGATGATTGCGTACCTATTGTTATTGTTTTCCAGCTGTGACATTTCTATGTTTTAAATATAGAGCGATTGAATTCAAATAAACAAAGCTCTGCGAATCGACTCCACGTGCACAAATACAGCCACTACTAGAATCAAGCGTTGAATGAATTATTATTATTAATATATGTCGCATCAGCCAAAGACCAAATACAATTTTATACATGTAAAGGCCCTCATACACGGTCAAACATTTTGCGCAAACATCATGTTTGTGCAAACATTTTGACCATGGGGCTGCTTGATGTTTGAGCGAACATGATTTTTTAACTAAATTTCCCCGACATCAGGTTTGCGCAAACTTTTGCATAAAATGTTTGATCGTGCGTGGGGGCCTTAAGGAATGAAGCGGGGTTAGTGAGTCACACAATCAGCTGTATAAACCTTAATATTGGCTCTGAAAAGAAAGAAATTGGCGCAAAAGTTACAATTATTAATTATTTTTCGGTAAATCCCATAATTTTCTAATACTTCTTTTTCTTTTTGTGCTATAGGGCATAGGGATTGTCATAATAAAAAAAACTATGGGACTAACAATAAACTAATTACAATATTCTATCTTAACGTCATGAAAATCAGATTAGTGGTTTTTAAGTTATGGTCGTTCTCAAAAATTATGCGATAGACCTATAGACAGATATAGTCAGGGTGCCCATAGGCAAAAAAGTTACTTATACATATTATACTCTTTCCAAACCTTTTTGTATGGCTTGTTTAGGCCAAGTCTGACACCGTTTTCCTCTGTGACCTTTTTTAGTTTTGGAGCGTTTTTTTTTTTTATTTGAACCCTAAAATTTTGACGCGTCACACTGGAAAATCGGAAAAAGTTCTGCGTCAGACAATATTAAAATGTTGATTTATAGGGTTCAAATAATGTATCTTGAGAAAATCAGCCAGTTATTAATCATTAATTAATATTAGTTCATACTAATAAATACCCATTATTATTAATTAAAATGAATTAATATCATTAATTAATAACTGGCTGATTTTCTCAAGATACATTATTTGAACCCTATAAATCAACATTTTAATATTGTCTGACGCAGAACTTTTTCCGATTTTCCAGTCTGACGCGTCAAAATTTTAGGGTTCAAATAAAAAAAAACGCCCCAAAACTAAAACAAAGTCACAGAGGAAAACGGTGGCAGACTTGGCCTAAACATGCCATACAAAAAGGTTTGAAAAGAGTATGTATAAGTTACTTTTTTGTGTATTACACTCTGACTAACACGAGACCAAACATTTTTCCTTATATCTGAAAAGGATTTCTGTCAAGGGAGTTTTAAATTTTGGAGGCTTAAAATAATGTATTCTTTAGAATGATCATTATGCCTCTATTAACTCTAAAAAATTAGCAAAAAAAAATAAGGAAAGGATATTATAAATTGTGGACTACCAGAATATAAAAAGAATATGCACATAAAAGATAGTTGATTTATAATACACAGAAATCATGAAGTTTTTAATTTACTTATTAAACATCCAATAAATTTATTATACAGCGGTAATAATTTATTAAACACCTGTAATAATTTTTATTGTAACCTTCATACTTCATAGTTAAAATTAGACAATAGCCTCTAAAATTCAATTTAATCTAAAATATATTCTGAAATAATTGTATACATAAGACATAAGATAATTTTAAATTTAACCTTTAAACTTTTCTAAGGAACTGAGAAGTGAAGCGTCTCTTGTTCCTTTAATGTAATCTTTTGACCTATTTTTAATCGAAATATTCATAATTACCTATATAAACGAACTTTGAAATTGTTTGTTTTTATAAATAATTTTTTTTGTGAATAATGACATCAGAACTGATTAAAACTCAACAGGTTCATCATATTTAATTGTTTCTTTTAATTAGTTTTATATGCAGTCAGATTTTATCAGTTTAAAAATGCTGACTATAAATTAAAATTGGAATTATAAAACTGTAATAATGTAATTTTTATATGGCGTATTTATAGTATTAAAATTGTGAAATATAAGTTACAATTTCAAATTTATAGAAATGTTTAATATTAAATAAAATAAAATCACACTAGCCCACAAAATATAAGACAGATTTTACTTATTTTTTAAAAAAATATATAATAATTAAGTTATTAGTTTATTTTATTATATTGCTTCTGGAGCCGAAGGTTATTCTCGATTTGTTTTACGACTAATAAAACTCAATTTTATACACTAAACGTTTGGTATTTTCAACTCATTAAGTTTTATTCACTATTTGTTAGTAAACTATAATGTCTAATCAAGTTTTATTCACTATTTGTTTGAAAACTATAATGTCTAATCAAGTTTTATTCACTATTTGTTTGAAAACAATAAATTTATACTCTTAATTAAAAAAAAAGCTCTGTTTTTGCGATCATGGATGGCAATCATCCCTGTTAAGTTTATTTATCCGTCTTCCTTCTTAAATTATAGTTACTTTGTTCAAATTAACTTTATTACTTAGGTCTCGAATATTCTTAATATTATTTCTATGAGATTTACTTTCATTTCTTTTGTTTTTAATTTTGTAACCTTGAGCATTGAAAAGAAAGACAATTTTTAAACTTAAGTCCCCTTTTGTTTTTACCACATGTTTATTGAGTTTGAATAAAGACAGCGTCTTTATTTGATGTCATTTAATCTTTTCAGACTATTTCTATTTCGTGATCTCTAATGTTCTTATTTGAGCCCAGTAAATTGTTCACTCCGTCTGCTTGTTTAAAAGAATTGTTCAATCCTTCTTCTTGTTAAATAATATTTCGTTTTACAAGGTTAAAATGATAAAATCTCTTTGAATATAAAATATTTGGTTGAGAAATTAATTTCATTCTTAAATATGTGTTTACTATTTGGTAAAAAAAAATTTGACCTCTACTTTGTTGACCTTAACTTTCGCACGAATAGTTTTCAAGTTAAATGTTCCTTCCATCTTCCATCCTTGCTTTACCGAAGGTAACGAAAGCATTGTAATTATATTAATGAGCAAATTTTTTTCATATCTCCAAAAAAAAGATTTTAGATTTTGATGAAATTTCGGCGTTGTCACAATTAGCCCATGGTTTTCTCTTCTATTTAACACCTATCATATTTTTAAATGTGTTGTTCAGATGTTCGAAAAAAATTGTATGATTTGTCAAACGTCGTTCTCAGAACGTACTACATATATTAACTTTAACCGTCTGATTTTATTATTGTTTCTGGCTCGTGTAAAAAAAAGTAAAGAAATATAGTCGTGACAGATTTAACATCAAGAAATGGTGGGGAGGGGGAGGGGGGAGAAGAGGAATTCCACAAATTTGACATTAATGGTTTCTAAAAGCAAAACATAATTTAAAATACGCGACATGCGAGGAAGCTATGCGCCACACTAAGGAGTAACCGTTGAGTAATCATGATTATAATGATTACTCAACGGTTACTCCTGATCCTGATGTTCAAGAAAGAGTAAGAAGGTTACTCCTGTGTGTCAAGATTCAAGAAACATCACATGATGTTTCTTTATTATTAATGAAGAATTATAATGAGAGATTATAATTATGCATGAATTGACTCCTTGCGGTTCATTGATTAGAATTATGCCGTGAGTATGAGTAGATACGATTTTTTTATCCAATTCAATACATATATTTTTTTTTAATAAATTACCTCAGCTCTCTAAAAATCAAACCAGCTTTGTCAATTTTCGGTTACTTACAGAATTATTGTTTTTTGTTGTTTTGTGAAACGAAATTTTTGTTGTTAGTGTGAAAAAAATTCTTTTAGCCATAACTACATAAATTTCATTCATTTATTATATCTCATCATTTTAATTAATAAGAAAAGGAAATGTATCATAATGCTAGTTTTAATTTATTAACATAAAAGTTCATTTTTATTATAAATACAAAAGTTTATTATTCATTGTATTCAAACAGTAAAAAAAAATCTAGATTTTTCTGTTGATTCATTCTTTATAATTTATGTTTGCAGTTTTTTTTTAAGTATTTTAGTTATTGTCTTTTGCATATAATTGCGACAACTTTTATTAAATTTCCTTTTTTAACGTTTTTAAACAGTTTTAAAAAATATACAATTAAAGTTGAAAATAATAGACTAATAATTCGAATTCTCTTTGTCTTTCATAATTTAGATTTTGGCTTACCCAAAGCATCAGGTCAACTGATTCATCAGTACGGAACATAAATGAACCCCCATTTTTTCTTTGATTTAAGATTTTTTTTTTTTTTTTTACACACTTTATTTGCTTTGTTTGTTGTTTCTTTTTTGTCTCGAAATCTTGTTAGCTAAATTTGACCCACTTCTCGGCTCCCTAGATGTATCCTTTCAAATGAAAATATTTTTTTATTGACTTTAGGTATATAAACAAATTAATGTACACTGAATACTTCGTAATTACAGAATTAAAATCAATAGGAATTTGTATCTTAAAAAAGAAAAAAATCGAATGTACGTCATTAAATAGATGTCTTTTAGAACATAACTTTATAAGGAATACTATGTTATAACCTATCATTTATATAAACTATGAATAAAGTTATTGATAAATTAAATCAGTGTTGTCAAAAGAAAACATAAATAAACAAAAAAATAATGAATTACAAAAGGGAGTAATTCACTTCTACTTATATAAGGATTATTATTTTTACAATATGCTTTTTAAAGTAGTAATAGTAATTTAAAGTATAATTTCATTATCAGGTTTTAGCTTTAGCAATGCTTGTACAAAACAAAAAAAACAAAAATTAAATTAAACTTAGTGACAACCTGGAAGAGGTTGATGATGTTTTATCTTTATACAGTATGAGAATGTATATATACCTAATACAATAGATGTGTACGTATGTACATAAATAAAATGTGAACAATATAAACACAATAAAATAAAATATTATTAATGGCGTCAAATTTGATTAATTGACTGAGATTTTCTAACAGGCACACCTTTTACGCCTTAAATAAGACTGGAAAGGTGTGGGCGAAATATTTAAGCTCAGTCTAAATATTCAATTGAATGTATTGTAGTTAGTATACGTTTATAAACGAATAAAAATATTATAAGGTTTAAAATGTATATGTGATACAAAACCGAGAAGAAAAAAATATTTTTTTTACGAAAATGAAGTTTGGAATTGTATCCAAAAAACAATTAATAAAGGATAATTATTTTCTTGAAAAAAGAGTAGTTTTTAAGATATGTTGACAGATACGGGACCAAAAATGTTTGAAGTTATTTTTGTTATTTTCAGGAGCTCGGGAAAAAAATACAAATGAATGTACACTTTTCATCTATTTACAATTAAGAGATATCAATGAAATAATTATTAAAATTAAACAATTAATAATCATTATGATGTAGGTCAAGGATCAAACAGTATTATTTTATGAATGAAAAATAACACGAGCTAATGAAAAAGCCAACGTGAGTAGGTAAACAAAATGAGAAATATTTTGATTGTGCTATAAAATAGTTTTTATCAATGAATTGTTTTGATGACGGTGTTAATAATCAATCTATAAAACTCATTATAGCTACGTGATTGTAACCCTACACTCCTGACATTGAACTAAAGATTTGCTTATTTATTATTATATGATTGAAATAAGAGCTGACATTTAATGATATGGGTCATTTTCAAATAAAATTTACCTTTAGCGAAATCAAGTTGGTCAATTTACAGAAAATTAAAATAAGCCTTAGACATAATATTATTAATTATTCTGACACATTAGGGACTTAAGATGACATATTCGTTTGAGAACAGTCAGTTTTCAAATTCAATTACATATAATGAGCATATATATATAAAAAACCAAATATTTGACGTAATGAGTGTTACTATCATAATAACCGTATTTTTTAAGATTTTTTTTCTCTCTTTTTATGAAACGTTTCTAAATTTTATATATTTACAAAATATTCTCTTCCATCCCACCAGAAATATTTTTTAGCTATAAAATATTTGCAATTTTTTAAAAAAAAGTAACGAGTGTTACATTTATTATCTTTTAATGTTTCCTTAAAGCTTCAAAAATATAAAGTATACGTTTTCAGTGCATTGTAATGAAAGTTGTTATTATAAAGAACAAGAAAATTTTTTTTTTCTTTATTAAAAACATAGTGGGACACCGCTACCCAAAAGAATTTGTTTTTATTCAAGTAACATTCATTAAATTATGGTAACACTCATTACACATTTATATATTGGACCTAGAAAAAATTAAATTTTAGCACAAACCTTAAAGATTAAACTTTTATTTACATTTTTTTTTACATGTGGCTAATTTATTGTTTGTAAAAACGTTAAACACAATCATTTTTTTAAGTTTTTTAATACACAGTATTGTAACAATCATTACAGGTAACGCTCTTTACATTTTTAACTTTAAAAAATCATTCCTCAGAAACTATATTTCTTAATTAAACTAATTTAATGTTTACTGATTATATTAATTAAATCTACTAAATCATATTAATAACATTAATGAATGTTGATTGCAACTACAAAAAATGCTAGTAACACTCATTACAATGAATAAAAATACGCACAATTTGTTTTAGTAAAATATTAATTGAGGAGAAGACTTGAGTGCTATCAATCCAAAAAGTCGTTGATTACTAAGTTAAATGTCTTCTTAATACAAACAAATCCTAATCCATCCTTCATTCTTTCATATCCACCCTCTAATTCTGCCAATTTCTTATCGGTAACACTCATTACTAAACCCTTGGGACACACATATAAATATTTTTGTTTCGTTTTGTACTAAAGTTTTATTTTTTTCTATCCTATTTATATAAACTTGGATATTTTATTGGTTAAAAAAAAGTATAATAAAAAAAAA
>KZ652482.1:77146-100938 GCA_001010745.2 Gerris buenoi | reverse complement strand
GACTGTTTTAACTACTTTCCTGCCTGTTTATAATATTTTAATGACAAATCAGCGAAATAGTACTTTCCAGCCTAAAAACAGTTAAGTAATGTTTAATTTTGCTGCCGCGAGTAGATAAAATTCTTTCTGCCATTCTACCATCGTATAAAAAAATGGTTTTAGTCAAACCGTTTTAATAACGGATTTCTTAACATCATCTAAAGGAATGTTAGAGGAAGACCAGAATTTCTTCGGCTTGACAACTCATTTATTTCTCACCACTTTCTTAGGTCTTCACAACTCATCTTTACTTCTCACCACTTTCTTAGGTCTACACAACTCATCTTTACTTCTCACCACTTAGGTCTTCACAACACACAACTCATCTTTACTTCTCACCTCTTTCTTAGGTCTAGACAATTCATCTTTACTTCTCACCTCTTTCTTAGGTCTTGACAATTCATCTTTACTTCTCACCATTTAGGACTTCACAATTCATCTTTACTTCTCACCAATTTCTTCGGCTTGACAACTCATCTTTACTTCTAACCTCTTTCTTAGGTCTTGACAATTCATTTTTACTTCTCACCACTTTCTTCGGCTTGACAACTCATCTTTACTTCTCACCTCTTTCTTAGGTCTTGACAACTCATCTTTACTTCTCACCACTTTCTTAGGTCTTGACAATTCATTTTTACTTCTCACCACTTTCTTCGGCTTGACAACTCATCTTTACTTCTCACCTCTTTCTTAGGTCTTGACAACTCATCTTTACTTCTCACCACTTTCTTCGGCTTGACAACTCATCTTTACTTCTCACCTCTTCTTAGGTCTTGACAGCTCATCTTTACTTCTCACCTCTTCTTAGGTCTTGACAGCTCATCTTTACTTCTCACCAATTTTTTCGGCTTGACAACTCATATTTACTTCTCACTACTTTCTTAGGTCTTGACAATGCATTTCTACTTCTTGCCACTTTCCGCACATCATCTTTGTTTCTAACCACTTATTTTCTGCGTTAAACAACTACTCAAATATTTTGACACAGTCCCCATTTGACCGTCTTTGAATGCCCTTATTACTTAAATTTATAATTTCCATAGGGAAGCGATTTATATGCCTATTTTTCGTAGGTATTTTTTTTTTGTTTTTGAGATAACTATTTATCACTAGAAAACCCGTGGTCTACACACCAAGAAATCTGTTATATTGTTTTCGTTATACGTTACGTTTCTTCTTATAATGCAGTTTTCATTAACCTCATGTATATTTCAAATTAAAATCATGGAAAAATGACTAAAATCTCGAATTTTCATATCTTCACGGTACTTTCTACATATTAATGCTAATTTAAAATATAAGAAAGTAAAAATAAATTACTGAGATATAAATAAAAAAATTTAGATTGTGTGATGGTTAAAAATGTTGGTGACCTTAAGAATAAGGAGTAAAGCGTGCAAATAAACAACTTCCACCACTAGGTATTAAAATCAAAGCGGAACTAGAGCTCTTTCGTGACTTAATGAGCAAAGGTCCAAATATAACGGGGCAAACTCGACTCTTGCACTCGAGATGTTTGGAGAGCAAGCAAAAAAATACTATAAATATTTACCGAATACTGTTTTTAATGCACTTCAAGCAACATTTTAAGGTTAAAACGTTACACAATTTACGTGCGACTTACAGCTTAATATTCTTTATTTTTTTTACTACTGTTAATCAAAAAAAGAAAGTCAGATGAGAGGAAAACCATTTAGATCGATTGGCCTAGAATCCAAAGCCGATGTACTATCGCATGACGGCTTGAGTGCAAACAGCCATTAAATACAAAAACACCAATAATAGCTGGAACAAACTTCCCCGGATGATACGACGCTGTATTTTCATTGGTTGGTTAATGTAACCAATCGAATCTCAAGTAATATATTTTAGTGAATAGTTTGGAATTTAAGTTTACTTTTATTACTTTATGGACTAAATTGTGTCAAGAGTTACTTTTATACTTGTGATGTTAATGCATCATAGCATTATGTATGTTCATTTTCAGCGCCTAAAAAATTTATCAGAATCCTATTTCTTTCTGACCTAACTTATGTTTGCTTCCAAGCTTACCGAAGGTTCGGAATGTTTATGTGATCGTTCTGAAGAGCAAACAATTTTTATGTCTCCAGTTTCAAACATTCAAACAGAAATCCGTTTCAACGGATTAAGATAGTAGAGCGCATTATTCTGTCAGTCTGTAATGTCTGCTCGTACAATTTTAATGACATTTTGGTGGTAGGTCATGACTACTGCATTGTTGGTTCCATGTATGTTTCAACATTTTGCGCCCATTGGCTTCTCTTGTACATGCTCACAAATATGTTTTTATTAACGGTTAGGGGAGACTTGCCCAGTACAGGACACCTTAGGGTTTTTGGGAAAAACTTTTTTTTTAAATACATGTAAGAAATAAAAACACAACAATTGAAAAGTACAACTGTTTATTTATTACTCAAAAATTATAATTTTGCAAAAAAAAAAAAAAAAAAAATTGGTTAAAAACATAAAATAAACAAATAAAAAAATGTCAAAAAGTGGCAATGAAAAAAAACCTTTGCCCAGTACCGGACACTTATATATGTCATTAATTATAATAATAATCAGTCATTTTTTTTTTTGGCTATATTATGAAATTTTCGATTACTTTAGTAGTAATATATTAGTAATTTTCGATTACGTAAGTAGTATTACCACAATAAATAATTAAATACATCCTACCCACTAAGTATTGCAAACCAGAAGGTGAACTCTTAGGCCGGGAAGCCGCCGACGCGACAAAAGCACATTCCTACTCACTGTTTAGACAACTTTGGCGGAAGACGACTGAGAACTGTACCGTGACCTTGAGTGATAAAGGGCTTGCATGGCAATAGTTCATCTGCCTTCCACCTAGCCCAGTTAATTGGAAACACGCTCTGTCCGATACTGGGCAGTGTCCGGTACTGGGCAGTGTCCGATACTGGGCAGTGTCCGGTACTGGGCAGTGTCCGGTACTGGGCAGTGTCCGGTACTGGGCAGTGTCCGGTACTGGGCAAGTCTCCCCTATATCTTTTAAAATACTCGGATTTTTATATTTTATTTTATTTTAAATATCTGATTTTTAAGAAATTTGAAGGCTAAGTTAAACGTAACCCTTAGATTACTTCCAAACTCTCCACTCATTAAATTTGGTTAAAGTTGATACTTTTATGCCTGCGTGAAAAATTAATAAAAAATTTGACAGATGGAAAAAAGTGGAAAATAACATCAATTAGTCAATAATGCGTTGTAAAAAATAATATTTACAAGGAAGCTATGTGCCACACTTATTGGCAGTCTATTTTTGAATAAATCCATAGGAGAAAATTCCATAGGAAACAAGCAAACAATTGACAAACTTTACAAATAACAAATAATTTAATAGAATCCTTAATATTCTTAAAGCAAGCGTACAAAAGGTATAAAATTCTCAGTCTGGAGATATAAATACTTTAAAAATAAATGAAATTGATACTTCCATTATTATCCTTCATAATACTCAACCTTTTCCCACGTGGCCCAAATCGTGAATATTTCCGAAAAGATAAAACTCGCTTATGTAAATGAGCTCGAGGAAATATTTCACTACAATACAATTTCAGTTGTCCTATCTTTTCAATTCAAAGAAAGTTTTGAAAGGATACCCGCGTAAATATAGCAATGAAAGAAATAAACGCAGTGTTTCTAAGAGCTAAAGAATAAATAAGGAGGGTAATAATAAGAGCAGAAATAACTTTTTTGATAAGTTCAGTGGAGGCTTAGATACTACGTAGGAGAAAGTTGGATTGTGTCAAATTGCGTCTAAAATTGTACAATGTAGCTTTCCTGGGAAATTTCAGTTTTAAGTTAGTTATTAAGGTGATAATAATAGAGAGGGGACTGCGGCAATAACTTAGCGCACTCGCCGCGCGTTTGAATCTATGAAAAAACACTGATATTACAAGTAGTGAGTTCGAATCCCAGATAGGCTAGACTAACTGACATTTAATATCCCATTAAGTATATGTGTGAAAAGTGGCGCCTCTAATTAATAGTTTGCCCAATGGACGTTCTACAATAACCTAATGGTGTGTATATCAAAACTTAATATAAATAGTAAACAACAATAAATAATTAACTAAAGTATATGTTTTTATTACAATTTAACAAATCAGAAATAGTCCAGTGAAATGGTAGTTTGAAGTGGAAAGTTTTGGTGTAATTGTTGTTAGTGGCTTATTTTATGTTTTTTGGGGTGCTGAACACGAATCTGAAGTTGTCCAACAAAATTTCCCTCGGCAAATATGAGAAATCATCGAAAAACTACAAAAAAAAATGTTTTTTATTGGTTTTCAGCTTATAACTTGCAAAGCAATCTACTCACGCAAAAAGTAGTCTAGTAGTAAAATAAAAAGGAGAAAATAATCTACATTTTATGTCTATAACTTTTATTTGTACGTCGTATGGTTTTCACGCAAATGGGAGTTGAAATATTGGGAAGATGTGGCGGGTGGAGGGAACAGGATGAAGGGTAAACGGTTGGTGGAAAGACTGCGCTGGCAGTTAATTTTATGTTTTTGGGTGTGCTGAACACGAATCTAAAGTTGTCCAACAAAAATTTTACACCCAAATATGAGAAATCATCATAAAACCACTTTTTACTTTTATTTTTTTAGTGGATTTCGCCTTATAACTTACAAAGCAAGCTATTTACGCAAAAAGTGGAAGAGTAGTAAAATAAAGAGGAGAAAATAACCTACAAATTATTTCTTTACCATTTTTTTGTAAGTCGAATGGTTTATATGCAAAAGAGGGGTTGAAATAACCGGGAAATCAATAATTTTTGAAAAATAGCAACAAAAATAATAGAACCTGTGTCTAAGAGCTCGCATTAGTACTTAAATACATATAAATTGTTCAGAAATTCGCTATATATTATTTTAAGAATAAGGTTTGTTGCTATTTTTCAAAAATTATTGATTTCCCGGTTATTTCAACCCCTCTTTTGCATATAAACCATTCGACTTACAAAAAAATGGTAAAGAAATAATTTGTAGGTTATTTTCTCCTCTTTATTTTACTACTCTTCCACTTTTTGCGTAAATAGCTTGCTTTGTAAGTTATAAGGCGAAATCCACTAAAAAAATAAAAGTAAAAAGTGGTTTTATGATGATTTCTCATATTTGGGTGTAAAATTTTTGTTGGACAACTTTAGATTCGTGTTCAGCACACCCAAAAACATAAAATTAACTGCCAGCGCAGTCTTTCCACCAACCGTTTACCCTTCATCCTGTTCCCTCCACCCGCCACATCTTCCCAATATTTCAACTCCCATTTGCGTGAAAACCATACGACGTACAAATAAAAGTTATAGACATAAAATGTAGATTATTTTCTCCTTTTTATTTTACTACTAGACTACTTTTTGCGTGAGTAGATTGCTTTGCAAGTTATAAGCTGAAAACCAATAAAAAACATTTTTTTTTTTAGTTTTTCGATGATTTCTCATATTTGCCGAGGGAAATTTTGTTGGACAACTTCAGATTCGTGTTCAGCACCCCAAAAAACATAAAATAAGCCACTAACAACAATTACACCAAAACTTTCCACTTTGAGCTCTTTTTATGCACCATTTGACTGGACTAAAAATGCTATTTACTTTTATTCTAAACAAAAACGTCCTACTATAAACAAATAATTTATTATAAGAATCAATAATTCGGACGTTTAAAGCCTAACAGCGTAATATTTTCCGAATAATGAGCTCAGTGCCTGATGATAACAAACGTGTCTGACAAAATTAATCTGATAAATTATTATTATTATTTTTTTTTTATTATTTTTTTTATATAATTATAATAAATTTCAGTGACTAATGAAGTCAATGTGTAATTTTCTGCTTTTATCATATTTGACTCAGTCGTAAGGAATTTATTTTTTTCTTCTACTATTAAATATTAAATTATATCATTTAATTTTTAATATTTGCATAATGCATATTTTTTACTTGCTTTCTTGTTTGTGTGGGTCCAGTACAAATCTTGTAATAGATTTTTAACTAATTTCCCGAGTAGACCGATATTTGGAACTTTTAGAATAGCCCAGAACACGATGACAATCTTTAATACTTTTAGCCATCTTTCAGCAGAATTTAATTCGTTTTCACCAAATTTTGCTGTATGGAAAGTTAGTCCGGAAAAAAATCCGCAAATTATTTTATTTGTTTGATACGGCCCATATTTTCGATCTTCATTTTGATGGGGTTTAAATTTATGGTTTTTACTTTTCCTTACCTTCTTCGAAGATACCTATAGGAGAAAGTATTGTTTCCACCCAAATTTTTTTTTCGGGTTTTCCACGGAATTATCCGTTTTGGGTATTTTTAAGACCTCCTGAGTGGTTTTCAGCATGACGTTTGTATGTGTGTGTGTGTGT
Source organism: Gerris buenoi (assembly GCA_001010745.2). Taxonomy (NCBI): domain Eukaryota; kingdom Metazoa; phylum Arthropoda; class Insecta; order Hemiptera; family Gerridae; genus Gerris; species Gerris buenoi. The sequence goes on along the minus strand of KZ652482.1, from coordinate 94,485 downwards.
ATGTTATCATCGTAGCGTCCAAGGTATTGAACCTAGAGAGTTGAAAGTTGACAGAAAAATCAGTCCTTATCTATAGTGGTGCCGCCTGGAAAATCAACTTTTTCCGCCATCTTGAAACCAATTAGCAGAGTCAGCCAATATTTAAATAAATCGTAAAAAATGGTCCTGACCGAGTTGAAATTTGGCACGAATGTACCTCTCTGTATGACAAACAAGCCTACCAAATTTCATTTTGATATTGGCCTCCATTTTGAAGTTTAATTTTGAATTTTTAAACTTTGACGGTTAATAATACCGAAAGTATAAATAGTGTTTTGACATATAGCATATCGTTGGAACCGGAAAAAATTAAGGAACAAATATGAAAAACCCCGATGAAATTCCATTTATTAGTTAAAAAGTTATAAGCAAATGTATTTATTTATTAGTGCGATAATTTTGATGACGTCATAGTTTGTTTACATCTGTCAAAATACCGCCAAACTTCAGATAATAAAATAAAATATAGGTATTAAAAATAAGTTGTTTTTTTAAGAATGATAAGAAATCAGTAAGTTCAGAACGGTCACTCATCCAAGTACTGACCACGTCCAATGCTGCTTCCTCCTGCTGCGAAGCAGCAGCAGAGGCCACTGTAGTGACCTCTGAAATGAGGAAAAGTTCCGAGGTTCCCCGTACCCAATTTTTTCATGTTATGTAATGTTTACAGTAGAAGTAGTAATGCGATTTCTTAATGTTACAAGACTCTTGGTTATTATTCATAGTTTATTTTTATTTATTCGTTTACAGCAGAAGTCGTCATAGAATTTTAATGAAATTGTTCAAAATTACATCTCCTACGTAGGTAAACTTAATGTCGATCAATTTAGAATTGTTCTAATCATATATTTTATTGTTTGCAAATGATTTATCAAAGCCGTTTAAATGAATAGTATGATATGATATATCTAAGAATTAAATTAAAAAAAATATATACGATTGTAATAGTGTAAATTATACTGTTTGTATAATAAGTTATAAAGGAAGTTAGTAGTAGTTTGTATCAAGGAAAATTTAATTATATGTAGTAGCTTCTTCAGCAGGTTTTTAATGATTAGTTAGTTTGATGTATTAAATTAAATTGCTTTAAGTTTTAAAAGTCTTGCTGTAGTTAATGAAACTATAGTACATTAATATAATTGTGTACTACATAACTACGATTACATTTTATGAACGTTTTTTATGTTTTAAATTAAGGATCTATGCACCCTACTCGCTTTTTCTCGTCAACCCCTTTGAAAGGCGGCTGCTGCTTAGCGAATTCACGGCTGGGATGCTATGCGCCCTTCTCTATCAGGGTTATAGACTAGCCCTATGAGAAGGTCAAGGTGCGGGTCATTATGTTAGTTTATGAATTAAAAGATAATACTAATACATTACTGCTTAAATTTATAAATAACTAGCTGGATACCCGTGCTTCGCTACGGAGTGTTTTTAAATTTGATAAGTTTATAAACTACCAGGAAAGCATACAAATTATTTTACTATGCGAGAATATATGAACCTTGAAACCAATTAGCAGAGTCAGCCAATATTTAAATAAATCGTAAAAAATGGTCCTGACCGAGTTGAAATTTGGCACGAATGTACCTCTCTGTATGACAAACAAGCCTACCAAATTTCATTTTGATATTGGCCTCCATTTTGAAGTTTAATTTTGAAACTTTGACGGTTAATAATACTGATAGTATAAATACGTTTTTGACGTATAGCATATCGTTGAAACCAGAAAAAAATTAAGAAACAAATATTTAATAAAAATCCCGAATTCCATTAATTAGTTTTAAGAGTTACGGTTTAAATTCTGTGTTCATAATTCTGTCCTTTATACGTTTGAAATTAGCTGTCTAGTTGGTTATCATTTATACAAAGTCTAAAGGTGAAAACACATGGGACAGAAAACTAGCGTATAGTTTTTACTATAGGTATAGTAAACTAGCATACATGTTCACATGAGCTCTAGTTTTAGTCAGCTATACGTATAATTTACTATACAGAGAGGCCACACGAGAATGAATTAAAACTATTCTTGTTATTGTATTTTAAAATTTAATTGAATTCAATTGTCGATTGAAATGTCACTATATTATTTATAACCTCCACTTTTGTTGTTTAAAAATGAAGGCCTGGATAAAACTTAACTTGTTTAGTTTCTGCGGCTAAAGAAAACAAACGGAGAAAATCAACTAGAGCTATCAACTATACGCTATCCGTTCTTGTTGGTATAGCTGCAAGTTTTCGTATAGTCTATAATAAAGGTGGTCACACGGGGATAGTTTTCTACTATACGATAGTTAAGAAAAACTAGCGTATAGTTCAACTATACGAGTAGTTTGGACTATACGAATCGGTCACACAGCTATAGTCGCACTATAGCAAAACTATACGCTAGTTTTCTATCCCGTGTGTTTTCACCTTAATGAAGCTATTTTTTTCTACCCATTATAAATATATAACAATAACATTTATATTATCAACACTACATATGATTCAACAGAAAATTTAATTTCAAAACGTAGTATAAATATAAAAAGTTCTTTTTATCTTGTAATTGTTCTTATTAGATTCGAAAAGAAAATAGTTTCTTTTTTAGAATTATATAATAAGGTGGACAATTATTTTATTTCACTGTCAAAAGAATGAATGAAACTTTTTAATTAATCCGTTCTTTTTTGAAATGTGACAAAGAAGCTTCTTTATATTATTTTGATAAAGAATCTCCTTTCTATATAGTAATTTATCCTTTTTTTGTGTAACACGAAATAGACTTGTTGTAAAATACATTTTCATACATTTACTTAATAATATTTTGATTCATGTACATATGATTATCTGAATGATCATAAACATAATATGATCTTTTGAATGATCATAAACATATTATGATTAACTGAATTACATTATATGATTTTTAACTTTTTTTAACTTTAATTTTTCATAAACATATACATGAAAATCAGTTTAGTTTTTAGGTTTCTGTAGTACAAAAAGAAACCTTATATAACAGCTCTGTCTGTCCGTTGGTATCGTCTGTCTGTTGGCTTGTTTTAATTCATTAACTACTATAGCTAGAAACATAAAATTTGGCACTCAGGTGCATCTTGGCGTTTGAGACAACTGGACACATTTTGGAGTTTCTACACTTAATATTTCCAAGATGGCGGCCCGGCCAATATGGTGGGTGACTAAGAAAACGTTTTTATTTACCATGGCATGTTATACATAATTTTAAAGGTCTTGAAGCGTAGAAAAAGAATATGCAACTATTACACCTGATAATCTTAACTAAGTCGTACAGAAATCAGCGATTATCGCCTTACGTACTTATGTGAAGCGCGCTTTACTTATTATACATTAATATGATATGAAACTTTTTTTTATCTCTCCAAATTCAAAATATCCGTCAACAAAAATGGGTTTGATGCATCAGGAGACATTTATGTTCGTATATGATCTTTTACTTATCATCATCTAAAACTGTATGCTTAATATCATTGAGGCTCCACGCGTTTGCATCGGTGAGGCATTTTTTAAAAACCACTTTTTCAACTCAGGGGACCTCAAAGCGTGTAAATACATAAAAATATCAAAATTGAATTCTCGCGCTACAACAATACTTTCTCTCTATTTATACCGCGTATATAAGAAAGTAAACATGTTTTCAACAAAATACAACGTATATGAGAAGACTTTATATGTATTATTTATCGTGTAATATATATAAAATGTAGTTTTTCGAAGGTTAGTCGGAGTTTTTGATGACAATTGAATATAGATGTTATTGTCTGTAATGATAACTAATTTACGAATGAATAAAATAATCCTCGTTATCTGACTATTGACCTGATTCTCATCAAGGCTCTGCCCTCTTTATCATGTTCAATGATTTAACTATGTCATAAGTTTTTTTTAATGTTCTCAGTAATTTTTAATAGTATTTAAATTCAGTTTATTGTTTTTTTGTTTAATTGCTTTTCATCTATAGATTTAATAGCCCTAAAATATTATAATGTCGTATAAGATCTGATAAATTTACGGTTAGATAAAAGAAATAGATTAGAGATACAACACTATGATAAATTTTACATTATTGTTATTCATTCTTCCATTTAGTTCAATAGACCGGGAGGTAAAAAGATAATGAAACTAGTGTTGCCTCATAACACATTTGATAATAATCACAGTAAACGATTGCATATCTTTAAAACGACGCAACAATACCTGTGAATTACCACCACAAAAAAAGCGGATTTTCATAATAAATTTATCGATCAGTGTAACAAACCTCATCATTGTAGTCATTACCACCTATTATTATATCTAAATCTATATAAAGATTTACAAATCACTTCAAGTCCAATAAAAGAATAACAATAGGACCTCATTAACTTATACTATGCAGGTACTATTACTTGCTCCTTACGCTTGTGTTCTTACACAATTGTATTAATATAAATATTAAATACATTGACCTATTCTTGTAATCTGGTAGTGTTTTTTTTTTTTTTTTTATATATATATATAAAACGTAAGCGCAATTAGGTTATACACATACAGATGCTCTTAGGTTTAGGACAATAGTTCAAATTTAGTTTTAATTAATTATATAAATCATAATCATTGTTCTTTAATGTTCCTATTTTATGAAATTTTTTTGTATCATACGTTGAGAGAAGTATTGTGGTCCAACACAGTGGTTTTTAAAATATGTCTGTCTTGACGTCTATTTGTCTAAGTCTGTGCAGGGGCTTAGATTTTTAACTACTGTTTTTCCTCTCTTTTTTCGTTTAGAACATAGAACATATCATGTCTTCTATCTAGGTGTAAAAACCCTGAGTATTTTGATGGCTTTTTTAATCATTTTAGCCTCACTAACATCTTTTTAAAGCTATACATTTTCAAATCGATATTCCTCCCTTCCTCATAAGTTGGAAACGAAATAAAAAAAAAATAATAATGTAAAGAATTCTTTTTTGGTCAAGGAATTAGCAAATAATTAATCTAACTTGAAGAATAATTAAAATTATATAGATATAGTATACAATTATTATTCCTTCGTACCCACGGGAATTGTAAGTAATTTGGAAATAATCAATTAAAAAAATAATAAACTAATTGTGTCTTGGTAATTACACTGGTAATTTTATCTGAGCTTATAAGTCAGCTTATAAAGCCTTCAGGTGAATTATAATATCCTTGACTAATTATATTATATTTCAAGCATTAAATCTGATGTAATTTTATCAGAATATCTTATCTATATATATGTAATTTTATCTATCTCTGAGTCCAAGTTATTAATAGAGATGGAATTAAGATAATTTTGTATCGAATACTTAATTTTGAGACAGAGTTTGCGTGTTTTTCAAAATCCCCCTCTTACATGATTTATAATCATTAAAACAATAGCTACACGAACACGATTATCAAGTTTAAATATAGGGCTTTATCTTTAAAGTAACTTCGCTTAGTGATGAGTTATCCCCCCCCCCTTCAAAAAAATCTGTTAAATCTATATTTAGAATTGCGTGAATTGAAATCATTAACAAAATATAATTACAGCAAATCTTGTTAACAATAATTTAAATCACTAATTGATGTGAGCGTACTTTTTTGTGAATATTTATAAAGACGTAAAATAATAAATAAAATAAAAATAAATTTATTATCAACATAGATTTGAAACGCGTTAAATATATATTCTAACTTCATTTATGATAATATCGAGTAGTATATATAAATATATATTTAGACAATAAATAAAAAACACGTTTTGAAAACAACTTTCATTGTCTTTGTATACATAATTGTTCCAAGTTTTAGTATGTTTTTAAGTCTGGAAATGGTTTAAATATAAATTACCAAATTTGTCCCTGGAAAAAATTCTAAACTAATATAAAACCAGTATAAAAAAAAGTTGTTCTCCGAATTGAAACTTTGAAAGTAAAGTAACAAGCAAGATAATGTTTGATTGTTTATTAAACAAAAAGACATAGAAAATAATAAACGTAAAGAAAATATTATATGTAAAGGTGTTCACATTTTCAAGTTAGTTGACAATTTAGAATTTCAACATTATTTGTGTCCGAATTATTGCCAAAACATAAACAGCAAAAGGTGCTCACCATTGCTGTTCATGTTTTTGGCAATAATTTGTACACAAATAATGTTCAAATTCTAAAATGTTAACCAACTTACTTGGAATAATTTTTGTTTGGGAATAAAAATCCCTGGTATGGAGACGTTTATTTATTTTTCCCTTAGAACTTTCAGGGGAAGTTTTCAGAACATTCCCTTAGGGAAACTGTTAGAAAGCGTTAAAAACACATGGAGTCACACATATTTTCTGTCTTTGAGTATTTCGGATTCCTTCTGTATCTTTTTTTTATGACAGTAATTGTGATATATTTCCTACTCTTATTATATGTAACATTTATACCAAATCATACGTCATACATATATACAGTTATGTACAATTAAATTAATTTACCTACAGGTAAACCCATGGAAAATCCCAATCCTTAAAACTCTTATTAAATTATACATAATTTACAACTTTTTGTTTCTTGAAATTTTCCTCTTCTTGTGGTATTTTTTTATTGAATATGTATGACTATTTTGTTAGTTCTGTAGTACACGCATCTGGGTAGTGACTTTTATTTTATTAAAGTAATTAAGTATAGAATGAATAAAATAATTCACTGTTAATATTGGTAAAGTTAAAGGAATAAGGTTTATCGAGTGGAAGGAAATAATTGAATCCTGTTTGCGTTACGTGAATCATTTCTCGGGAATTACTTTGACGTTTTTGTCTTCTTTTCTTATTATTTACTTCCCACTAAACTTCCCTTCTCTCTGCTTCATTATCTTGTTTTAAATTACCAACTGTGTGTATTAAATACCGGTGGCTGTGATGACGTATTTTCTGTTTAGTTCTAAATATTCAAATATATAGGAATAATAATTCAAATACAGAGTAGAAAATACAAAAATATTGAAATTTTACTTATGCAACACTTTTAATGGTAATAAAAAAGATGAAAATTATAATAAAAAATAGAATTGAACAATTAACTACAAATTAATTCTGTATAATTATGTAATAAGTCTAATACCATAACGCCGCGCCGTACTAATTGGATTGCCACTGTTGTTGCACATCTCTGTTCTTATATTATTATCATCTAAGTCTAGATAAAGATTTATAAATCTCTTCGTCAAATAAAAGAATAATAGGACCTCATTAACCTATAATAAGCAGGTATTATTACTTGTTCCTTACGCTTGTGTGCACACAAAATTGTTTTAATGTAGGGCCCTGTCCACTTATATACTCGTTTGGCACAGACTATATGATTAGAATTATCATTTAAATATATTTTCCCCTTGTGGGAGTTTAAGGAATTAAATGACAGATTTCAAATCAAAGACGTCACAGTTTCTTTGATGTTTCTCTCAGTACCGTCTCCTCCCTCTTCACCCGCATAAGGCGGCTTTCACACTGCGTGCGAGACCGAGCGAGACCGACTGAGGCCAATTCCGTTTAAGAAGCAAATACATGTATTATGTATTAGCATGGGTCTATTCACATTAAACGATTTGTGAGACAGAACTGAGCGAGACTGAGCAAGACCGAACCGACTCGGGCGTTTTTTTCGAGCGTTTTTATTAGCTAAGCGTTTTCGGCCGCCAAAAAGCGTTTTCGGTTCGTTTAAAGTAAATAGAGCCATGCTAATACATGTATTTACTTCTCAAATGAAATCGGCCTCATTCGGTCTCGCACGCAGTGTGAAAGCCGCCTAAAGGGGGAGGAGTTACCCCTCTTCTCGAGGGGTATTTCCCTTGCTCACTCTTACACACAGTTTAGTATATATCACTCTCACTGAACTTGTTTGTATACAAAACTTTTTTAATATTATAGATAGATATTAAAGTTTCTTTCATTATCATTTAAATATATTTTCCCCTTGTGGGAGTTTAAGGAATTAAATGACAGATTTCAAATCAAAGACGTCACAGTTTCTTTGATGTTTCTCTCAGTACCGTCTCCTCCCTCTTCACCCGCATAAGGCGGCTTTCACACTACGTGCGAGACCGACTGAGGCCAATTCCGTTTAAGAAGCAAATACATGTATTATGTATTAGCATGGGTTTATTCACATTAAACGATTTGTGAGACAGAACTGAGCGAGACTGAGCAAGACCGAACCGACTCGGGCGTTTTTTTCGAGCGTTTTTATTAGCTAAGCGTTTTCGGCCGCCAAAAAGCGTTTTCGGTTCGTTTAAAGTAAATAGAGCCATGCTAATACATGTATTTACTTCTCAAATGAAATCGGCCTCATTCGGTCTCGCACGCAGTGTGAAAGCCGCCTAAAGGGGGAGGAGTTACCCCTCTTCTCGAGGGGTATTTCCCTTGTCCCTTACTCGGTCTTACACACAGTTTAGTATATATCACTCTCACTGAACTTGTTTGTATACAAAACTTTTTTAATATTATAGATAGATATTAAAGTTTCTTTCATTAGCGCAAAGCTAGTAAAGTGGCAAACACTGTTGTGGCACATCTCTATTCGCAGTTTTCCCTAAAAAAAAGTCAGTTTAAGTTGACTACTTATTAGATTTAAATCGCTAGGCATGGATTGCCATTAATTTCTTTAGAATAAGGTATTATTTTAGAAAAAGAAATAGACTCCAGAATAAAAATTCATTCAATCAGCCAAGGTTAGAAAGTCGTAAAACCCAATGAAACAGTTCTCTACCTGTAACACCTGATAAAACTGACTACTGACTGCAAGTCTAAAGAAAACGAAAACCTGCAGTTGTTAGTAAAAGAGTAGTACGAGCCTAGAGGTAGAAACTGCTTGATTATCTTACAACCTTTAGTCTAGTCGAGGTCAACATCGAACAACTCTAGCTCTGCTTCGTAATCAAAAACAGCTGATTTAAAAAACGACAGCTAACAAATATGAATCATCAACTGATATGAAAACAATCTGTTCATTTTTTCTCTTCTTATAATCTTATTCGTGATTTCATCAAAGTATCTGTATATGTATTCTGTTTTCTCTTTTTATATATAGATTACTAAGAAAATATGCTGGAATTATTACGTTGTTTTATGTTCTGCTAGTTAGTGATAACATGATATAAGAATGATTTTGTTGAAATCAGAGTTATGTTTCACAATATTACGTCAATTATATTTTTACTTCATATCCATTCAACCATTAACCAATACCATTATATAATTTAAGCTTAAATCCTCTAACTTTTAATAAACGAGGAACCTAACAGCTTTTTTATTATCGACAATACCCTTTAAATATTGTCAATGATGAGAGGAAAAATGTCAAATCACTTCCACAATAGATTGAAACTTAATTATGCTAGGTATTTGACCTGAAGCCAAATAGCAAAAGCTAAAATCCAAAAAAGCTGAAACAAAAAACTAGCTAAAATGTTTGTGATTTGGTATCTCTGATAAATTTTGATTAGAGATATGAAAAATGATCATGTAAAATTAGGTTAAGAGTAATTTAAAGGTACATGTTAATTTTATTTTAAAAAAAACTCATTTCATAATCTTCATGATATAAGATGCGCTTTAACCTTCACAGAAACTAGGCAAGAATAAAATATTATCAGTTATTCGGTTCAATGTCAAGAATTTAGGATAAAATCACGTTCATTTGTTTTTTTTTTTAAACTGTTAAACATTGTTAAGGATGTAAACTAAAGAAAGAAAATACATATAATATTTATTTATTTACGGTAGCTTTTACTTTCGATCGAGTTCATTTGCATTAATTAAATATTATTTTAATCCTTGACCTACCTATATAATAATTATCGATGCGCTGCATAAAGAACTCGCGTAGACCAGAGAACATTTTTCGGGGAAACACTTCGATATTACTTTTCTACCTGAAAAAAGTTTAAAATTACATTCAACATACCATTAGAAAAAACATTTTCTCATGTTGGCCATATTTTTTTTTTTTCAAAATGACCCCCAAAAAAAAGTTTCTTTTAATAATAGTTTCACCTTCTTTTAAATTCATGCTACTAAATTTTATATTCATGTTGTCCGCCATATTGGCTGCAATTTTGAAAATTATTACGCGTGTAATTTCCAAAAACTATTTAGTTGTCAAAAATGCTGAGTTTAACCTGTGTGTGCCAAATTTCGTTCATATCAGTCAAATTTGATGCCAGTTATCGTTAGGCTAACACTTAAACACACTAAGTAACAAACTTTTAAAATCCTGTCTCGGAAATGAAGAACACGTTACGCTCGTTCTATTAAACAACGTTTGCATATATAACGTAACGTGTAGTAAAGCTAATTCAGTATATCATACAAATTTATGTACTACCTAAGTATATGAGAAGATAAAACAGTCGATAGAGATGAATCATAATTCTATTTTACCGTATTATTATTAGAAATATTACATAAATTCGACGATTTATAGTTTGCTTTCAAAGTTTATAAGACGCAGAAGCTGCACGGAGCTATTAGGAATTTTACTAAGCGATTCATAGTTTAAGGAATTTTAATAGTTTGATAAGTTCCTAAAGAACTTAATAATAATATCCGGAATGTAAGAGAAGATTCCATGGCTGGTTTAAAAGATGAAGTATCATTTTATTTTATAATAAGAAATTATATGAAAAATGATTATATTTAATAAATAAATGAAAGCACGATTTTAGGAAAGATGCATTACACACATGCAATACTTTGTTTTAACTGTCACTGCACTACGAGCGATCGCAGTATATGTAGGGCCTATCAACAAGTGATATAAACTGATTATACCACCCCTCGCGTTCTTTCGTTAGTTCGTGTTTAGTGATTAGTGAGTTTAGATCTTTAGTGGAATGCGTCATGCGTTCATACTGTAATCGAGCTGAAAAACAATGTAAGCTAATAAAACGGATGTAAAAAACCTTTGGAAAATGGTTGAAAATGTTCAAAAATGAAAGCATCAAAGTAGGTTTGTTCGAACAAAGCCGAAAACTGTCCGTGGGATCGTCACTGGCATGCGCAACGGATAAAAGTCGTTTCAACTCGGCTTGGACTGTATTTCGTACTGTTCTCTAAACGGTTCCTACATATGTCTACTTATGGATCGTTAATCGAACGGTCTCAACGAACCTCAGCCAAAACCAAGTTACGGTTTGTTCGTCATGGACAGTTTTGTCGATCATCACACATTTTATCAAGAAACTTTGTTCCCTGTCTGATTAGATTTCCTTGAATGTTTTTAATAAGTTTGGAAATAGTTTTCCAACCTGAAGATGATTTTATAACAGTACAAAGCATGTCCCTGTGCACTAACAATCCGTGGACGACGAAAAGGATATGGCGGTTCGAACAAACCTATTATTAATTATTATAATTATAAAAGAATTGATGCATCATAATTCTAGATTCAACTACAACCTAGTAATAGGAGTTAGTGTTTTAAAGCCTGACTTTTAATAGCGAACTGAAGCAAAGTTTCGCTTGGTTGAGGATGAAAGAGATAGTTACATGCCGGTCTACTGGTCGCTATACGTTGGCCTTGATACGGCCCATTTCTTCGTCTATTCATCCAATCTAATGAAACCCCAACCATATTCTGTATTATGTCAAGCCATTTAGTCCTTCATCTAATGGCATACTTTATTACATCATAGCAAAAAAAGAAGGAATGTGTTCGAAGGGACACCTCATAATCTTTCTTTACGGTCTTGCTTAGATAAAATTCATAATTTTATAGCAACAACTTGGATATAATTAAATTAATGTAATAGGAAAAAAATCGTACCAAACTTTTTCATATACATAATTATTTAGTGCATTTATTTTACTTTTGTTAGTTCTTTTGGTTTTATTTCGTGGTTCCATTAAATTATTATTGATTATTTTTTTTTACATTTACTGTAAAAATAATTCTCACCGGTGGGGAATTGAACCCATCCTTTTACCCTTTGTAATTTTAACAAATTTTCTCTGGGACAAGCCTTTTCCCGAAAAAATGGTATAAGATTCGAATCATATTTATTTATATTTTATTTTTTAAGGGGGAGCGGCCATAAATGTAGAGCTAAAATCTCAGGAAAATTATCGCAATTTTCTCATATAATAGATTTCCTCTAGAGGAAAAATACTTCTTTGGTTAATTTTGTATTAAATAGACAACATTTAGAATTTTTTAAATTAAACTCGTAAGAACTTCTCTTTTTTATAAATTTATATATTTTTTATATGTTTACTTCACACGTATATACATTGTGTCTGTTTAATAAGTAAACTCTTAACAGCACAAGCATGTTAGGTTCACACTTACACATCCTGGGACTATCCGAGAAGTATACTCATTACTCATTATAGGGCCTATATTAAGAGAGGTTCACGCATCCTAAGGCTATATAATAAGTTCACACATCACAGGCCAATATGATTATTTGACACTTCCCATGTGAACCCATAACAGGAGTGCAGTGCGTTATGTCATCCTTTTGATTTAGTCCAGTCAATGAAGAGAAAAATAAGGCGAAACCTCATAATTTTAAAGTACAGCACCAATTTTCATGAAAATTTGTATGAAGGTTCTATTGACCCTCTAATTCAAAGTTGACCCTATGCCGGGGGTTGCTTTTACGTAGGGGGTGAACCCCCCCCCTTTTTGAGGTAAAAAATTTTTCATTAAAAATAAGTCCGGAAATGGATAGATTGACTAATTCTAAGCAATTTTTGTTCTATAAAGTTTTTTCTGAAATTTGATACTTTTCGACTTATTCGCGATTGAAAGTGTCCATTTTTCAGTCGAAAAAAACACGTTTTCAGATACCTGCAAGTGTACAATGATCAGTTTTTTATTCATAATTCGCTTAGTTTTTGAGCTACCTCGTTGTTCAAAAAATGATTTTGAAGGATTTTTGAAGGGCTAAACGACCATGCAAAAATTACTTTTTTTCAACCCTTATTTTTGAAAGGGTGTGACTTAAAAGGGGTGAAAAAAGCTTCTTTTTACAAACTCAGCGAGATTTAAATGACTATATCTAACTCAATTTTTATGAAAAAAAAAAAAAGAAGCAAAATGTTTAGAAAAGCATAGTCTACATTTTTGTATTTAAAATTTTTTGCATATCATTAATAGTTTTTGAATTATTTTTAAAAAAATGCAATTTTTTTCAAAATTGCAAAAATTCACGTTTCACTGAAAGCTGAAATTTTCTAAAACTAAGCAATTTAAACCGGTGAAACTTCTTGAACATGTTGCAAGTATACAAACCAAGTAAATTGCAAAGTGGTAACGATTATTTTTAATAGGGGTGGTTATTAGGGGGTGATTTTCATTTTTTTTTCTTGAAAAACGAAAAGAAAACCATTTTATTTTCCTCATAACTCGCTTAGATTTGATGCTAGGGTCTTTTAAAAAAAACGAAAATAAAGGTTATTTCAAGTACTTTAAAAAAGGTATGAAGTAATTTCCCCATAAAATGCATAGTTTTTTTGTTATTCCGCGTTAAAACTTTTAATTTTCTCCTAATGCGAATAAGTGTCAACATTCGACAAGCTATTACTTCGTATCTATTGGGCCTAAAGACTTCATAAATACACCATCTTATTTGTTTTTTTATAAGCTACATTTTTCATAAGAATATTTTTTTTGATAAAATGCATACTTTTTGAGCTATTTGCGAAAAACCGTCTGAAAACGTGTTTTTTTCGACTGAAAAATGGACACTTTCAATCGCGAATAAGTCGAAAAGTATCAAATTTCAGAAAAAACTTTATAGAACAAAAATTGCTTAGAATTAGTCAATCTATCCATTTCCGGACTTATTTTTAATGAAAAATTTTTTACCTCAAAAAGGGGGGGGGGGTTCACCCCCTACGTAAAAGCAACCCCCGGCATAGGGTCAACTTTGAATTAGAGGGTCAATAGAACCTTCATACAAATTTTCATGAAAATTGGTGCTGTACTTTAAAATTATGAGGTTTCGCCTTTCATTGACTGGACTAATTATATGATACAATTCACTGTTTGTCGCGATTTACAAGAACTGATACAATGATAATATTAGAAGAAGGAGTTAGATCCCAGAAATGATGGAGGTATTTCGATTTTATTCTTTATTTTATTGTTCCTAAGAGGGTGGTTCACACACCCTCCTATATACCGCACCGCTGATTTTATTTTAAGTCAAGTACATGGCATATGGCATAATTTTAATATTATAATCCTTCCTAAGTGAGAATCTCTAAATCTCTCCTTCCTCTTGAAAATCCACGATTTTCCCAGTAGCCCCACTCGTTTCTACGCCACTGTTCGAACATCAACACTAGAGTTAACGTGTAATTGATGATGTTTGTTAATTAGTATTTTTTTTTTATAATAGTCGGTGAATGTATTTAAATATATTTAAATGTATGGGTTTGACATGGTTACATTTGAATGAGAGATGTCACCGTGGGTTCACAGATTAGTCAATCATACAGCATCTACGTAATCATGTCAATAGAAGGCCACTTTCTACTCTTATATCCATCCTCATTCTTTTGTTCTTTTTTAGACTCGAGATTTTTCCAAACAATAACTTTCTATTCACTCGCACTACATCAGTTACATTATCTGCGATCGAGTCCGCTTCGAATGATTACTAACACCTTATAAGTGTTTGCATTACTCATTATTTACGCAAATTGATTAATAATACATAATTAGAACTTCAACTGATCAATTGAGTTGATTTGACTTATTAATTTTGCTCATTAAATTGTAGGATCATACAAAATCTCTCTATACTCATAATATTATATTTTTTAAATCTGGCAGCTTGGGAAAATCAAGAAAAAAATGGGAGGAGAGTGAATGAGAGCTTGAGATTTTGGCAGGTAATAGGTAATGGCCCGACCTATTACCCGCCAAAATCTCAAGCTCTCATTCACTCTCCACTCATTTTTTATTTCGATTTTCCAAAGCTGCAAATTTAAAAAATATAATATTATGAGTATAGTTGTATACAACATTTACCACAGCAAAAGGTAAAAGATGACCTGATAATGACAACAAATAATCTCATTGAATTAACATAATTATATGTTTTATAAAATACATAATATTAAATTAAGAATAACTGACACTCATTTGTAATGTCAATAATAACTATTTTCTAGTTATTTTACGTGTAATAACCCAAACACAGGAAAAATTCAGGGAAGCCTCATAAAATACATTTCATCCAAAAGACAATCATTTCTCCAAAAGCAAGGAATTTAAATATATGGGGTTGACATTTTTTAACGAAAACAGTTCATGTGGGGTTTTAAATAAACGGAGAGGACTCCCTGAGTACGAATAATATGTATATTTAAACTAATTTATTTATCATTTCGCCATGTTCACTTAAAATTACGTTTTTCGTAATTAAAAATCTTTAAACATCCTAGTTATTCTTTGTCTAAAATTTAAAAAAACACTTAGGAAGAAATCTTTCATGTCTTCAAAAACGCAAAAACGACTCCGGCAGTTTTGTAGTCATTACTACTTCCATACTAACATATGTCCACCTATGCGTCAAAATAAAAATATGTATTCTACTAGGTGTGGTATGCAGTTGCCTGTTTGCAATATTGAGCTGACAGTGTGCATTTTAATTTTAAACACAAACATTTTTACTTATAAACAGCTGAAATCGGATCAAAAATAGTAATATTTCTAATTTTAAATTAAAAAGCATTGGTGTCCCCTTTTTCTGTTTTAACCCACTCTTAAATGAAAATACAACGAAAGTGAACATAACAACAATAAATAACTGTGGTCTTAAAAAGCTTTCCAACGACATGAATCATGAAGGGCATGTACTATTTTAACTTTTGAACCCCGTACCTCTGTGTCCAATTTGGATCACTTCATTATAAATGATGATAATGTGGACCACTTCATTATACCTTCCTGTGCTTGATCACTATGACCGTGCCGAATTTTGTGCGGATCGGTTCAGCCGTACAGAAGGAGTATGTGTTCAACCAAATGCAAAGTGTAGTATAACATAAAAATTATCCTAAGTGGTTTCGTATCGACTAATTTTTAGATACTGAGATAAAAATTCATACACGACAAAAATATCGATTTCTGCTATGTACAAAAGATCGTTTTATGGATTATCAATATTAGTTTCAGGTTGACTGATTTTTTATATATTCAGATTAAACTCTTTTGGCAGAAATATTGAGCGTATATTGATTTGCATTGTCAAGAAACCAGAAAAGGAATAATGGCGCTGGCAGCTGTATGAAAAAAAACAAGTGTTAAATTGGGTCTTTATAGACAAGAGAGCAATTAGTAGAAACGTCAGCTACAAAAAGGACTCCAAGTTGCCTAAGGACTCTAAGTTGCTTTTAACACTGCTTCCATTCCTATGTTACCTTTGCAGACTTCGTCAACTCAAATCTTTAAAGTAACCTGGCTAAAATAGTTCTTTTGGGACTAATGAAGCTATCAAATTATTCATTTTAAACAGAAATTATTTATATTTATTCCCCTTTTTTAGGTTTCTGTACAAAGTACAAAAAGAAACCTTATATAACGGCTCTGTCTGTCCGTCAGTCCGTTGGCTTGTTTCAATTCATAAACTACTATTGCTAGAAACATGAAATTTGACACACAGGTATATCTCGGCATTTTAGACAACTGGACAAATTTTGGAGATTTTAAACTTAATATTTCCAAGATGGCGGCCCGGCCAATAAGGTGATTATGGCGGGTTACTAAAAAAAAGTTTTTAGTTACCATGGCATGTTATACATCAATTTAAAGGTCTTGAAGTGTAGAAAAAGAATATGCAACTATTACACTTAATATTTAAACTTAATCGTACAGAAACCGGCGATTATCGCCTCACGTACTACGTGAAGCACGCGTTACTTGTTTTGTTAAATGTATTTTAAACTCTTAAGTTTCAATTTAATTAATAATTAAGAAATCGAGTGAACATTTTCGTAATGTTAGTATTAGAAATTCATTGTTAACTAACGAAAAAATTAAAAATTACTTTTGTAGACAATTATAAGTTAATAATTTTAAAATTTATTATTTATAATAATTAAAAATATGCTTATTTACATGAATGCTTGTAGTGAAGGATAAAAAATGTTTCTATATTCTTCAATATAAGTTTAAAATACTCCTGAAGACACAAAAGGTACAGAAAATGTAAAAAAGTAAAGATTAATTTAAAGGGACAGGGACAACACGTTAAATATATATATATATATATATATATATATATATACAAAAATA
>KZ652482.1:58735-77067 GCA_001010745.2 Gerris buenoi | reverse complement strand
ATAAATATATATATTTTAAATAAATTTTCTTTTATTTACTTCATAACTTTCAAACATGATTGTTTACACGCAATATAACTATTAGATATTATATATCAACGATAATTCCTTTATACATTTAAATTAGACGATTTGACGCAACACAATAATTAAGGAGTACGGAAGAACTCTCCACTATAAAGGCTGAGTGCCTTGTGTGTGTTTAAATCTAATGTTTCAACAAAAAAGGTCAAAACTGAAAATGTTGCTAATTAATGGCTGATTAAATAATGACTTCAACATACTTTCTGGCTACAATATACTGCATTGACACTTTAATTAAATGAACTCGGGCAACGGCGCCGGATATCATTCTCGAAGTAAATTGCGGGGAAGTTGCCAAAAACAAAACTTTTAGTGGAATAAAAACGACATTCAATTTACTGTTTGAATTAAACATTTTTCAACCACGTTCCTTCTTCATCAAGAAACTAACTTATTTAGTAAAATCCAGTGAGTATTCACTTGTGGTTGCAGTGATTTTAAAATGTTATTTCTAGGTTTTTCTGGTGACCGCGTCGTGTTGATTGAGTTTTCCGAAGTTTCACCTCCTATACTGGAGGCATCATTAGGAATGTACTTCTTCATCTCAGACAGTCACTTTGTACACATTATTACTCTCATAGATCAATATGTACAACACTAATCTACGAGAGCCACTTGTCACTTTGTCACTTTCATCGATCAATATATTCATTCTTGATTCAATGTTCTTTGAGGGTCACTTGTCACTCTCATCGATCAATATGTTAATTCTTGATTCAATGTTCTATGAGGGTCACTTGTCACTCTCATCGATCAATATGTTCATTCTTGATTCAATGTTCTATGAGGGTCACTTGTCACTCTCATCGATCAATATGTTAATTCTTGTTTCTATGTTCTATTTCTATGAGGGTCACTTGTCATTTTGTCACTCCCATAGATAAACATATACATCCCTGATGATGCTTCTAGTATAGGAGCTCAACCAATATGACGATATCACCACCGGAAGACTAAAAGTCCTTTATGGCTTATGGCATGAATCATAGAAGCCTATACGTACTAAGATTACAATTTAACTATGTACATAAGTCGCATCCCGGGAGAAACTTAATTTTCCAAGACATTTAACTAAAATAAACACGACCTTGTTCGAAATCAAAATGTAAACAACCAATTTTCAGTTCCTACTGGAGTAACAATATTTTTATATAAAAAAAAATAAGTTAGATAATGTCTAATAATTTATTAATGAAGTAAAATATATTGTGTTTTAAAGTCCGTCATAGTATCGCTATGCATGCCAAAAAAGTTTTATTTAAAATTATACTTATTTAAAAAATGTATTAATTACATTTTGGAATATATTTTATTCCATTACAATTCGTAGATATATTTATTTTAATACGTTTCTTGAATATATTTAATTCCAATACAATTATTTAATGTGTTTTATTTCAATACAATTTGAGATTATTTATTTTATTCTAAATCAATTTTATAGTAATAGTAGGAAGGTTAAAAATTAATAATCTTTTTAAAATAAAAAAATAAAAAAATAATTAAATCCCGACATTACTGTAATGTAAAATGTAACATCAATAAATATAAATAATAATGCAGATTTGTATCGTTCTCTATGCTGCATTAGCTATAAATTAATAATACGATTTTTATCAATGACGTTTTGTTGACATCGTTAAAATGATAGAATCCAAATGAACGTGATTTTAACCCTAATCTCTTGACATTGAACCCAATATCTATAAATATTTTATTATTGCCTAGTTTTTTGAAGGTTAAAACTCATCTTATATTTATCATAAAGATTATGGAATGTTTTTTTTTAATAAATGTAATATGAATGTATACATTTCCCCTAACCTAATTTCAAAGAGTCATTTGATATCTCTAATTAAAATTGATTTCAAATTCAAATAAAAACATGTGATTTCAAGAAATTATTATTTAGTTTGTTTTGCCTCTTTTAAATGATATTTTTTGAAGCCATCAAAGAAGGGTGGTTTCTTCGGTTCTTCTTTAGATTGGCAATCCCCTTATAAAATTACCCCTTATAAAAATTTATGTTCTTTTATGGCGCCACGACAAAAGGCAAAAAAAAAAATTATACCCCGCCTCTTGATGCCCGGAAAAATTTCGTGTTAGTAATGTCAAAATCGGTTACGAACCTTAAAAATCGCTAGACCAAACATTGGGTAAGTCCTACTTACCCTTAAATAAGTAAGGCCCTAAGGTAAGTCCTACTCACTCCTATAAAGGGTAAAAATTAGCCCTAAAAAGCGAAGTAGGGTGTTTTTTTTTTTTGATTTTTGTACTTATGGGTGTGTTTGTCGTAGAGACATGCTGTTTTCTGCAAATTGTTATAAGGTTATAATGTATTTTTAGGGAAAAATTCTATATGATGGGATTTCCGGGAAATAGGTTTATTGTCAACGGGAAATCGTCTATGGTTAAAAAGGTTTTTTTTTAAACACGTTTTTACGTGTAGCTTTTGAACTAATTGAAGATTTAAATTTTATGTCAAGGGTTTTGTAGATCCCGCAGAGGTCCATAGGTGGTAAAGAAAACTTTTTTTTTACGTGCACCCCCGCTTAGGGGCGTCATCGGGATTTTTTTTTTTTTCGCCAATCTGAAAACCGGAGATATGTATTCGGGGTGTCGTATACCGTTGGAAAACCCTTGAAAAGAGTACAAAATTGATGCAAAAACATTTTTTAAATTTTCACGTTTGAGGCCCTTTAAAGCGAGAAAACACTTTTTACCACTTTTTCAAACGTTTCTCTACATGACAAGATTGTCCTTTTAGAAGCTAATACTGTATAATATTGTACAACCTAAGGTGGACATTTAATTTAAGTACCTTTAGTACTTTTGGTACAAAACTTACAGTCTGGGTACTGTGCAGGCTAAATTTTTAATTTAATTTGTTTTCAAAATATATATTTTTGTAGGCATTTAGTTGGCCTTTCATACACTGAATATGTATCAAAGTTGACAGTTTATTTATAATAATTCAAATGGATTCAATTTTAAACTATTATCTGTGTTTTTCGAGAAAGGTTGTGTCGTTTTCGTACACATATTTCGAGCAATCTATTACTCCTTGTTATTATGTTATATAAAATTTTAACAAAATAGTTTACTCTGCATATTATAAGATTGTTACATAAAGGGTAAATATTAAAAATAATAAGTTGGAAAATTAGAAAAACATTCGAGGATCACAAAGCTAAGGACGATAATATGAGAAAAGTTTTCTCGTTAAACTTTATCCCTATTTTAGTTTCTCTTTTAACGAAGTTCGGAAGCAAGAGAGGAAGTATTTTGAAGACGTGAAATTCGATCTTGATTGAAAATGGCAGCCTTGATATGCAACATTTGATAAGACGATATCCCCAGAACTAAAAAAAATTATAAAGTAGATTTATATAAAAAGACCGAGACGTTTGAAAAATACATATATATATAACATTTTTATGTTATGAGTTATGAGAATATAATGTAATAATTATACATATAGTATCGTACGTAAATGGCTATATAGCAGTCATACTAATAGTAATTATAATATAATATTATTATTATAATTATCCGGTATACGTTGTATCATAGTCCTAGTTGCGTTTTGACTAAAATTCAAGGTTCAAGTCCAAATGGTTCTGAATATATGTATTAACCTAAAACATCTAATGAAAGTATACGCCATCTTAAATAAAAATACCTTAGTGGACGTTGAAATCATCAAAGTAACATATTTTAAAGTTAAGCTATTTTAACGTTAAAGACTTGCAATATTTTAAAAGAAGAGTAAGGGAATTGAGCTTTTAAAAATAATTGTATCCGCCACTTGAATTAAAAAGTTATATTGTAAAGTCCCTTTATGGACCATGTTTATGTCATAATATGTGATTATATTTTATGGCTTTAAAGACATAGTAAAATGACACAAAATCGTCCGCCATCTGAAATTATGATTAGGTAAGTAAACAATGTTCCAGGTTAGCGGACCTATAATATCATCAAAGAATACTTCCTCACGCTCGTTTATTGATTCTAGCGTTTTCAGTTTCTGAGATTTATTCATGTTTAAAAATATTTATTTATGTAATAACATCATATTGAATTTAAACAGTATATTAAAAGTCCCTGTACAGGAAATTGGTATGTCATATTAAATTACTTACTTCCAAATTATAAGGTCCTTGATTAGTGGTTCTCAATATATTTCAACCTCAAAATTACTTATGAATCCCTTTTTGAATTAAAATGGTGGTTCTCAAAAACCTTGTTTAGTGAGCATCTAAACAAACAAAGGAAGTGGGAAGTACTATATACCTTGGAAAAAATTGAATCTCTATTTTATGAATTCCTGACATTGTCTTCTTTTGGGGGATTTTGGTTGGCAGGTTAAGAAGCATCGGGCATGATGAGTAGTTGGATGGGTGACGACACAGCTCTTGGTTAAAATCCCAGACTAGGACCCCGCTCAATGTTATTGACCCAGCATTGCTTAAACTAATGGGAAGCGGCTCGAAAGAGTTAGCTCCACGTGCCAAAAATCGTAATAGTTATGTATACTGGAAAGTTGAATACGAATAGTGGCACTCTGATTTTTCCCTTTGCAAAAGACTACAAAAATAAAGGAGAATAAAAGGACTAGAGGATGTTGTTAGTTGAAGAGGGAACATTCTCGAAGGTATTGTACCTTCGATAATAAGGGCTTACTTACTACACCCTTGGCCCTCTCTTGTCCCTTGGCCTGTTAGAAATATTGGTCAAGGTTTTCTGCACCATCTTTCGCTCACTCGTTTCGTCATTAAACGAGATGTGTGAGGATATCCTGCGTGTAAATTTGATATTGTAATCCTTCTACCCTTTATAACTCTAACATGCATCCTATCTATTATACTCGCACTCAAAATATTGTAAAATGTTGGAGTTTCCCTTAAAATGGTTAAAAGTAAAAAGGAAAGATTATAAATTGTACAACATTTTTTAAATTATACGTAAGAAATTGTTACGTGGAAGGATGTTTAGAATCAGTTGGGAAAACCAGGACCTTTATCATTTCCTGCGTTTCGATCTCTTTCTCTTCAGTCTGCTTCCATCATTCGTCATGGGTTACTACCCAACTTGGGTTAAGACACAACTTTTTTAGTGCTTACTTCCTTCTGGAAGAAGTTTCAGATGAAGAGCTACTTATGTGAATGCTCGAATGAAAATCATTGACAAAATAGTTTAAATGAAGCAGACACTATTTAAATTATAATAAATATATCAGATCGGAAGATAACTTGAGACCTAATATTATAAAAATAGGTGTATGAGGTCGAGTCCTATAGGTTTTTATCAACAGGTATTTAAGTAGATATGCCTACATGACTAGAAATAAAGTTCAAAATAAATAAAGCTTATTTAAACGAATTAAAGCCTCATGAAAATATATCTCAGATTTAGCTTTAGGAGAAGCAATGTATTTAATTGTTAATAAGATAGCTATTGGTGATATTATATTGTGGGCAGTATATAAAGAGGTAATGTAGATCAAGGGAATAATACAGCTTTGAAATAGGAATTATGTTTCCATAGTGGTCACTTGGACCTTGGACCAGGGTCAGCTTCTAATATATGAAATATTCGTCATCAGGTTATGGAACTGAAAAAAAACAGCCTCTCTTCATTTTGAAGAGCAATGTCCTTGGTTTGTATTTGAATTTTTTCGTATGTATCAAATTAAAGTCATTTCATTTCCCTGGTGTGTTTAAACAGCGTTAGCCCTATATAGTTAAGAATTAAGCTTTAACTAATTTTAGCGTTGCAGCAAAAGGATAATTGGTTTTTAAAATAAATATTTTTAAGGTCGTATGTCTGTTAAACTATTAAGCAAAACATTTTAAGTACAACATTTTTATCTGCGCCTATATTAATAAGTTATTAATAGATTTTAAAATTCTGGTTGTTTTCGATTTCATAGTCAAAGATATAGGTTTGTTCCAACAACACCTCAAACTATTTTCAAACTGTACGACGCGTGTGCATTAGCAAAAAACGTTCAATTGTGCGGTCCGATGCGCATGCGTCGGACAGTTCCAAACCAGTTTGAAGTGTGGTTGGAATAAACCTATTGAATAAACATCACCATCTTACATCTGTTGTAACTTTTGGTTGAAGCTAAAACTTCTGATCAGTATTGATAATTGTCTTTTTTCTTTCCACTTTAGAAACTGTATAGACGATGTCAAATTAAAAAATGTTATTTTGCTTTATCTATCTATAGGGTTTGAATACACCTAACCTAAAAGTATATTTCAAATAATTTTTTCAGCTTCTCTTGTTTTTGTCTCATTTTATGTAATAAAATTATTTCCTTTTTCCTCAGTGTAATAATGCAAGTATAGAAGAATTAGATGTATTCAAATTGCTATAATAGGTTGATATAATATAATATCTTACATTGTTCCTTCTTCTTCCTACATCTTATTTCTATTATTCCTCCACCATCTCCTTCTTCAGTATAATATTTTATATCAGTATTACCTCTGATTAATCCTTAAATATTACATTAATTTACTTATTATTTTTGTTAATTATTACTTCAATTTGGTTTAATTTTTCATACTTCTTTATTTCTCCTCTTCTTTTCTTCCTCTGTCTTAATAGTTATTTTTTTACAAATTTTTCACCACTTTCTTTTCTTTAAATTACTTCTATGTCTATTACTTTCTACGTTATTCTTCTTGTTCTAAATTAGTCCTTTTACAAGTTTTATACTAATAATGTGAAAAGAGGACGAGAAAAACTACAAAAGTGATAGGAAAAAATAAGAAAAGAGAAGAAGAAAAATAAATATAGAAATAAGATAATTAGGCAGCAAAAATTATACCATTTATACTAAGGCAGCGGGAAATTAAGATATATACAAGAAAGATTATTTCCTTATCTTGCCTCTATTCTTTAGTCCTTACTTTAGGTCCTCTATATTGCTTGTATCATTTTTCATAATCTTAGTATAAATCAAATTATAATTATTTTTAACTACGGGAAACATACAGAGAAAAATTCCTTTAGTTAATAATAAGTATAATTTGATTTAAATTAAAATTTAAATGTTCCGTAGTATGAATACTACCAAAAACGTAAAAATGAATAATCTTAGTAGTATTTTTCTATGACTATGTATAACTCTGACTTGTATCTACTCGTATATCTATTCTTTCCCCAATAACTTGTATAAAATTCTTTCTCTGCACTACTTTCTTCTTGCATCTTGTATCTGCATATTATATCCTTTCTCTTTCTATCTTACTGGTATAATAATTAATAATTTAATTCTATCATTTTCCCCTTCTTTTCTTACTCTAATTTCTTCTATATTTCCTATTGTTTTCTTCTTTCATAGTCTTATATATTTTTTTATTTTTTTAAATGTAAAGCCAGATGATTATGAAGTACAAAATAATTAGTAGAGATGACTATATAATTATTATGACAATCTATTCCACTTTTTAATCTCTCTTATCTCTAATAGTTATAGCCCTTCATCAAATAATTAACCAACCTAATCTTTGAAGACTTTAACTAATTAACAGTAAACTAATTAAAAATAAAGTTTTTTTTTCCTTTTTGAATCAAGCTAACATTTATCAAAAGTTTTACACAAAAACACAGAATATTATATTTATGTATATTTTTTTGTCATTAAATTGGATTTTCTCCTGAAGAGAAAGGAAATCCTTCAACTCCTCAAATCGTCTTAGTTGAAAATAAAATGAAATTAGTTAAAAGTTATAGCTTTGCGTCTTGATTAGAGCAAACTCTGTTAAGTTCTCCTCTGGGAACAATTGGCTGACAAAAGTCTTTTTCTTATCATCTAATCAAATTGTTGCCAGCAGACCCAAAATTTAATAAGCTGTTTCAATCTCTTCTAAAATACTTCCTCATTTCTTTAAGCACCCCAAAGATTTTTTAACCTCACCAAAATAAATAGATTCTTTAAATGAGAATAAGTAATTATAAGCACTGCGATTGTCAGTTAAAGAAACACACTAGATAGGGATTTTTTTAATAGTTTTTTTTTTTTTAGAAAAATCTCGGTTAAGTTAAGTTCTTGATAGTCAAGATATCTTAGTCAAAGAGATCTTGATTCCAGATCTTGTTCCTTGATGTTGTTTGAAAAGCTTCCTATTTGAAGATCTAATAATCATTCAATCATTCTTTTACAGGATTGGAACATTTTCTTTGAAGGTTTTTTATTGTTTTTAAACCTATTACTACCTTCCAATCTCAACGAAGTTAACGGATACATTGAGATCATTCAGATGAATTGCAGTTTAATGTTATAAACAACATTAAAACAATAATTTAATGTCAACGAATTCAAAATTGCTTAACCAAAACAATTCAGGGGATATTTTCAGTCAATTAGTCTACCACTAAGTTAACATTTTTGAGAACGTCCATGTTTGGAAACTACTTATTCGATTTTGATGGAATTCAGATGGCATGTCGATGATATTCCCTTAAATATTTTAAAATTACACACTCTCGTTCACAAGGTATCATTTTATAATCATCTGTATTTTTAAAGTACTTATCTGATTTTACAAAAAGTTGGATGGTTTTTCAAAATGATACATATTTGATATTAATACAGAGATTTGAGTTTAAAATCTCTCAATGAATATACAACTTTTACACATACAAAACATTATTGATTGAAGGTTTCATTCAGGTTCATTAAGAAGTTAAACTAGTGGTTATAATCTATATCTAAGGCCATAGTTATAATAATAATATAGATGTATTGTAACCTTCAGGCTGCAATTAATCTTGTAAAACAGGTCAATAATTATCTTGAACTAATAACACAAACAATTTAATAAACTAAAAGCAATTTATTTATGGAATTAACGCATAATGATTTCAACGACGTAATATTTTAATGATCTTTAATAATAACATCTTAATAACACATCTTTATTTTTACTATTATTTAATGATTAGTAAAGTTTTATAAAAAAAAAATGTATAAAGTTAGTTGACTATACGATCCACCATCTTTAGTAAAGGTGGCGTATCGTAAAGATATTTCTTAGTGAGCATCTATGGGGCAAGGAGAACCTTCAAGCAAATCACCGTTCTAGAGATACTATGATGGATGGTGATTGCGAGTTAGTGGTATTTCGTGGCCTTCACTTTGAAATATAAAATACTGTTTTATGGGTGAATTACTTTGTAGAAAGAATAAATTAAACATAGCTAATATTCTGATTTCTACTATTTTAATTAATAGTTGTGTATTTAATTTAGGAATATTGTATTTAACAGTTGTGGTATTATGTTTTAAGCAAATTGTAAAGGAATTTAGGAATGAGGAAGAAGTAATCGCGGTTATTGCGTCAGGCGTTTAGCATCTTGTATTTGAGCTTATAGAAATAAATTTCTTTCTAAACCGTCAGGTATTAAGAAAGGCCATAAAACCTTCAGGTTAAGGTTATAATAGTAGTGTAGTTTTTAGTAAGCAAACAGGAGGTTATAAGTTCAGGGTCATCAGCTGATTTATTAGTCTGTTCCACTGCTTGCCTCTTGTCTTTATTACAACGCACCTCTTCCCTATATGACTTAAATCTCTTAAAGATAGCAATGTTTTAATTAAAGTGTGTAAAGTTTACTTAATTGTTTTTTATATTATAGAAATAGTATACGTTTATTATTAACAAAGTATTAATAGTAAAAATAATAAAAACAATTATAAACTTAGTTACCAAAATCGGAGAAAATCAGAGAAAAGGGTCTACTAACCCACAAATTACAAAATAAATAAATAAATAAAAATAAGAGAAACGGGCAAATTGAGCACAGATAAATGAATTATATGGATAAATAAATAGGCAGACATAACCACAGATTTCCGAAATATGGGTAGCGAACCACACAGATTACAGAAATTCGCACAGAAAACGAGTCAACAGACACAGAGATTACAGATAACAAATAATAAGATGTTATAAAAATCATTATACATTTGGTAAACCTCATGGTTTAATCCGATTTATTTTTTTTTTACAATGTAAAAATTTAAAAAGTAAATCATAAGTTTGAAAGTAAATCAGACGAAAACTTTTTTCGAAAGTAAACATTGGTTTCAGAGCTTTGCAGTTAACAACTCTAACATAATAATTTAGATTTTTTTTTTTTTTTTCTAGAACTGCATTTTTTTTCAAAAGCTGACTATAATTTACATAAAATTATTTTCATAAGTAAAAAAAAAGTTATGATCGTGACTCGGGTCGTAGAAAAAATAGGAAATGAAGAAGGTTATTTCAAAAACAAAATGTTGGGGGATTTTTTAAAAAACCATCTGTTTTTCCCCACTTTTTTTCTTTCTTAATAATAAGGGAAAATTTATAATCGCGAGGAGGGGAAAAAACTACAGTCTATAAGATTAGAGTTGGCACAATCGAAGGCGGGAAACAACAAATGTGGAGGTAGTTTTGGGGTTATAAAAAGGGAAAATCGGTGTTGCCATGTTATATTTTTTTGGTGGAACAGGGGTAGAGTGGAGCATTTTTTTTCTGAAGTTGCATTCAACATGGGGGACCAATAAAATCGTTTCCCTCCATATTTTCCCACCTGTTGATTGTGCCAACTCTAATCTTATAGACTATAGTTTACATTCAATGTAAGGTATATTGGCTTACTTACGTAGAATTCTAGAATTCTAGAATTTGCTTCCAGGATACTCGTTGACAGAATAATTATATGCGGACTAATGAAATATTCTCGTAATTGATTTATTATAAATATATCTATACCTTATAAATATGTATCACCTTAATATTTAGTTATGAAATGCATCTTCCTTCACTTATATTACTTATTTATTATTATATAAATCTACTTGGGTATAAACACATACTAGTAAAACAGGTTACAAATCATTTATTGACGATGACACAAGATTCACGTAAAACCAACATAAAAATTCCTAAGTAGTAATCCGTTTTAGATATCAGGGTCGTTCAACATTTTTGAGAACCAATGTATCCAAAGATATAATATGGTGGTTAAAAGAAATCAATACGTGTTAGATGACAACGAGGTCTTATGGTCAGAAGACGGGACGATCAGGAGGAACCAGCGGGTTTGCTAGACAAAAAACCTGTAGACGAAAGAAGACTTAAAAGATGATTAAATCTATGGACATTATTAATTATATTATTTAACCTATGGACACCAAGTACAAGAACCAAAGTAGGTACATTTATACCTACTACAACTCAATCGTTTAGAAAGCGTTCTCTACACTTTAAAACGTTATCAGGCCTCCAATTACGATCCTTAATTGGCGGTAGAGATTAAAGAATTCCTAGATTCGTACTAAAATCTGACTGAAACTACGATTAAACAAAAACATATCAGGTGATGTTTTAAATATTTGGCAATGTTTCAAATACCTGAAGATGTTTTCGAATTTCTTGTGATGTTTCAAATCTCTGGTGTTGTTTTCAAATCTCTGGTGTTGTTTTCAAATACCTGATGATGTTTTCAAATCTCTTGTGATGTTTCAAATCTCTGGTGTTTTTTTCAAATCTGTGGTGATGTTTCAAATCTCTGGTGTTTTTTTCAAATCTGTGGTGATGTTTCAAATCTCTGGTGTTTTTTTCAAATCTGTGGTGATGTTTCAAACCTCTAATGATAGTTCAAGTCGTCACATCCAATATCTGGGTTGTAAAAGATCTGACGCAATAAATCCAATTATTATCTCAGGATAGAACGAAGATATTAGATTATTTATCGGCTTTTTAAATTAAAAGTGTATATTCAAATATTTTATAATGCTAAATGTTATTAAATGACACGTTCGAAATTGAAATATATACATGAGAATCAGAAAATAACTGACAATTCTTTGGTAGTAGTTGTTATAAATTCATTAAAATACAGAATTACATGCGGAAATGAAGAATTATTGGGACTTCCGGTATAAACCGAGGTAACACTGGAGGAAATTTAAACTAAAACGTCCTCTTAGTTGTATTCTTTACTTAAATAAAAGTAAATTAAGATCTATTTAAGGTTTTTATTTTCAATTTTTGAAGAAAAGTAAAGCTTTTTATTACAAACTTCAACAGTATTTGTTTTCAAAATTCACTAGCCTAATTTCCTCCGGGAATCCAAATAAATATTGCTTCTCCGAAGTAAAATTGATTGCTTTCAAGAAGGAATAAAAATATTAATCTCTATTTTTTTATGATTATAAACGTTATTTTAAAAGAAGGAAATAGTTTATAATGAAAATTTAAATATTAATTGTCTAATGACAAAGTCTCTATTAAATAAACATTTTCTATCGTCTGTGGTGAAGATAATTCATTAATTAATTCTAGAAGTTGGTATACTGATATATTAATGGAAGTTGCTAAATTTAAAAATAAACCATTTCAAAATAATTATTCAATTGCCATTAAATTACATATGAACCTGACAAGATTACTAATAGCAGAACAATATTATTAAATAGCAGGACATGATAAGCATTATTTTGTTTCCGAGGTTGTTATAATGGACGTATTTTTATCATTCTGACGAAAGGTATTTTTTTCTACGTTTTTATTAGCTTGCTTTCTTGTTTGTTTGTTTGTTTGTCCACAAATCTTGCAATCGAATTTTAACTAACTTCCCGAGTAGCTAGACATTTGAAACTTTTATAATAGCTCAGAACATGATGAAAGTGCATTATTTTAATACTTTTAGCCATCTTTCAGCTGAATTTAATTTGTTTTCAGCAAAGTTTGCTGTATGGAAAGTTAGTTCGGAAAAAATCTGGAAGGTATTTCATTTGTTTTGACATGTCGTATAAACAACCATGTATAAACAACCATATTTACAATCTTTATTTTGACCATTATGACGGGTTTTAAATTTGTGGTTTTTAATAAGAGATTACAGTCTACAAGATTAGAGTTGGCACAATCGAAGGCGGGAAACAACAAATGTGGAGGTAGTTTTGGGGTTATAAAAAGAGAAAATCGGTGTTGCCATGATATATTTTTTTTGTGGAACAGGGGTAGAGTAGAGCATTTTTTTCTGAAGTTGCATTCAACATGGGGGACCAATAAAATCGTTTCAATTAAAATTTTCCCGCCTTTTGATTGTGCCAACTCTAATCTTATAGACTGTAACACTGAATGAAAAAAGTAAAAAAGAATAAAGAAAAGAAAAAAGTAAACAAAGAAATAAATTAATTGACGTGTGACAACCAGGTTTATTTACACTTGTCTCCTAGGAATCGGTTTAATTTTTATGCATCTCTACTTCTTTACTTGTACTCATTTTTCATATCTAACCGTCCCCTACACATTATATATAACTATTACAATTATATTATCAACATTACATATGATTCAACAAAAAAATTTAAAAGCGTAGTATATAAAAAGTTCTTATTATCTTGTAATTATATGTCATCATTCAAATTTATTTTGACGCAAACCGAACATTTGGATTGTTTGTTGAAAGTACTGTCCCTTTGTTAATTTCAACCTTATGCGTATGACTAATTATAATATTGAATAAAATAAGTGTGGTCCCTGGGAATAGAAATGAACAAACTTTTTTTTTCATTTTTTCGTCCTGATAAACTCAAAAGTATGTCATTACGAGATGGAGGGATCTCTATTTAAAACATCTACTCGATTAGATAGTGTCAAAAATGATTCACCTCTCTGAAGATTAGAAACTGATATGCCGGATTTGGGACAGTGATTTTAGCTGAGATAAGATATCCTTGATCATCTCCTGCGTTTTCTTTAACGCACTTACAGAACCACCATGCCTGTTAAAATACCTGTTAAAATTAAAACTGCATACAACATAATCCTTCTACAATAAAGCTTAATCCATCCCTCTTGTCCTAATTGTGAAGAACATTTTTCATGTGTAAAGAAAAATGTTAGTTTCTTTGTATTGAAGTTTTGTTTGAATTTTTTCTCAGGATTTACCGACATATCCTGTTTTGTAATGACACTAAATATTTTGTCAAATATTGACTTCGGATAATAGTTCTTTTTGTTGTTTTCCCTGTCATTATGCGAGCTCTTTTTTATGCACACACACACACACTTTATATATATATATATATATTTCTTACGAGGATTACTTCCACGTGCCGATGTTGATAGTTGGTTCCATGTTCCATGCAAACGCCTTAATTAATTAAGTAAAGACCATTCAAATATGAGTTTAATCATTTAATGTTTTTTTTTGAGTAGTTGAATTTAAAATAAATAATTATCAGATTCATCTTGACATTTCGATTCTTTCTTGAGTGATTTTGAGCGATGAGTTTTGAGCTTATAATCGTGTGATTTTCAGTTAAATAGTATTTTTCAATAATTATTGTATCAATAAATTGAACTTGATTAAACTAAATCTGTCAATTTTTACTCACATCACAAATTATCGTCAGATTCGTTAGCGTTACTGCCTAACAAACAGACAGACAGACAAACATACACGATACAAGTATAGACAGTCAAACATACACTCAGATAGAAAGGCAAGCAGACAAACAGACAGGTATGAACCATAAAAAAGTAGATGTCAAAGTATCGCAGGGTGAAAAAGTTTAATGCTTTTAGGACACAACGCACGCACACAATTCTCACTAATTATGTAAATACAAGGGGCAATTTTTAATTTATATAAGATAGTTTACGGTTAGTTTTTCGGGAAAAATCTAATGTAGCGTAAAATAGACATGTTTTTATGAAAACCTTTAAAATAGTTAAGGAGGGAATCTTGTTCGATCAATATAGAGTAACAGCTTGAGGCAATGAAACAAATACATGAGTCTAGATAGAAGCTTTTCAATCAATGATGATGTTACTGAAGCAACTCAAATATTTACTGTTTCTTAAAGTCAACGGCTAAGTGACTCAAATAAGAGTGTAAATAATTAACTAAGCGTAAATAATTTAGACGAAAACATACAATTCGATCTACCCACAACGTAATTTCGTGGAAATAATCTCACTTATTCGATTGAAGGCTCCCATACACGATCAAACATTTTGCGCAAAATGTTTGATCGTGTATGGGAACCTTTTAGTTTAATCTCAAATACTGTTTAGCATCAACATATATGTTATAAAAGTAAAATAACATTTAATCAACATTAAAACAGGATTAATATTTTAACCTTTAGGATGTCTTGATACATCACACCACTTCAAAATTTTAAGTGCATAAATGCATTTCTTTTGTTTATTTTTCATCTTATGAAAATAGCATGTAAAAATAAATAAATTAAATGTGATTTGTATTATTTTTTATAGATTCATATAAATTATTTATTTATTTATTATTATTGTTGCATTTATTTAATATACACTGCAATTCAGGAAAGCAGCAATGTTTTGCATTATGTAGTAGGTTTCTTCATTTGTAAATCAAGTAAGTTGGTTTGATACGTTTCTGACATCAAACACTTCTTATAGCTAATAGTTGAATTAACTATTAGCTAATAGTTTAATTTTAACTTCTTCTCATAACTATTTCCTACAGCCAAATGGTTTTTTAGTTCAACTGACATTTTTAATGATTAAAAAAAAAATGTTAGGATCAATACAAAGCTTCAATGTAAAATTATATTTTCATTTAATAATATTATTAGGTGAATTAAAAAAGCAATTATTTTGTTACTATTAATATATTGATAGAAAATTAAGTAAATTATAATGTTTATTGTTCTATTCTTAATTAATATTCTTTATAAGTATTTTTTTTTTTTTTTATATATATAATATAATTGCACAATATTTTATGTTCATATTTTACACAGTGACATAGATTGGATCGATCAAGATTAAATTATGATGAAGATTATTTTCTTTTTTTTACATGAAAAACTGTATTAAAAATACATTTTTTGTTTGTTATTTTTATCTTTGATTTTTTCTCGCCTTTCTTCTTAAAAATCTTCACTCTCGCTTAGGGCTTCTTCAAACAATAATATAATTCATTAATAGTATTATACAAAATTAACAATTACATCTAGCAATCTACCAATCATTTACATTTTTATAAATGATAATGAAATTCAATACCTGGTTGTAAACGATCCTCTCCACCTCTAGTGAAGAGGAATCTGCTTTACATTCGTTATTAAATATTTATAGATTGGTTATTTGTAACAATTAATTCTATTATTTTTATACTGAACTGTTAATTATTATATCGCCAAAAAAAAAAAAAAAAAAAAAAAAAATTAACCCCAAAAGATGAATTTTTAATATATAGTTTTTTTCATAAAAAAAACTTCATAACTAACAAGGAATTTATGCAATAATAGTTTGACTTTTATTCAGTTTCAGTAAATAACTTCGGCTTTTATTCATTATTATCATTCAATATGTTTGTTCCAACCACACTTCAAACTAGTTTGAAACTGTCCGANTTAATAATAAATAATATACTATACAATCAACTAAACTTTTGCAAACCAACTTCAAATGCCTTCCTCTAGCCCATTCACAGCTAGCCATACTTAAGCAAAATACTTCAATTATAAATCCATGGTAGAATGATGTTTTGTTAATTTTAAACTAGTTTGAAGTATAAGTGTGGTTGGAAGAAACCTATTGTTTAATAGGCACTTAAATAACTGTAAAACCTTCGTCAGAGATAATTTAGATCAATAAAGATAATAATAAAATAATACAAAATAATAATAATAATTTAACATAATACAAAAACAGTTACAATGATTAAACTTTAAAATTGTAATGACACCTTTAAATTAATTTAAAACAAAAATATAGTTGGTGATGGAGCTTCTATTTCTCACAAACAAATACATTCTTAACAAATGCAATTAATTATATACTAATCTAATTACAAATTGTTCATTATGCTTAACCATTCATAAATTAATTATTTCATTTTATGATTTTGTATAACAGGTCAAGCTATTAACGTGGATTGTCTTCCACCTGGTGAGTGAATGTTCTTAATCAAAATCTACTTACAATTAATATTATAGACCTAATTTTAATTAAAGAGAAGGTAAGTAAGTAGTTTTATATATACATCTCTGTTTTATATTATAATATATTCATGTTTGTGCTTATTTTCTTAACTAATTACTTATTAAATCTCTTACATTGGTAATAGGATGAACTAACATATTAAAAAAAAACAACTTACTGACTTTTAAAATTTCGATCTTTTCTTTCAGGCAATGACATTAAAATTTTTGT
The DNA here is from genome assembly GCA_001010745.2 of Gerris buenoi. Classification (NCBI taxonomy): domain Eukaryota; kingdom Metazoa; phylum Arthropoda; class Insecta; order Hemiptera; family Gerridae; genus Gerris; species Gerris buenoi. The sequence goes on along the minus strand of KZ652482.1, from coordinate 59,761 downwards.
TCTTTAAAAACTAGAGATCCTTTCCAATGTACCTGAATTAATTAATTTGTTTGTTTCTTCTTTTTTATAATAAAAAATATGTTATAATAATTTTAACAATTAAAATTAAAACTTTTAAGTGATAATTATTGTACAGGTTGGATTTTTTTTTAATATCTAAAAAGGGTCATAAAGACCAGAGCTCGATGCTTATTCGTTTCGCTTGCTATAAGATTAAAAAAAAAAAAAAAAAAAAATCAAGAAAAAATGATCATATCTTATGAAAAAAAATACAAAATATAAATATGACCCTTAAAATATTAAAAAAAACCGCATCGCAAATGTTAATTGAAATAATATAATTGCACAATATTTTATGTTCATATTTTACACAGTGACATAGATTGGATCGATCAAGATTAAATTATGATGAAGATTATTTTCTTTTTTTTACATGAAAAACTGTATTAAAAATACATTTTTTGTTTGTTATTTTTATCTTTGATTTTTTCTCGCCTTTCTTCTTAAAAATCTTCACTCTCGCTTAGGGCTTCTTCAAACAATAATATAATTCATTAATAGTATTATACAAAATTAACAATTACATCTAGCAATCTACCAATCATTTACATTTTTATAAATGATAATGAAATTCAATACCTGGTTGTAAACGATCCTCTCCACCTCTAGTGAAGAGGAATCTGCTTTACATTCGTTATTAAATATTTATAGATTGGTTATTTGTAACAATTAATTCTATTATTTTTATACTGAACTGTTAATTATTATATCGCCAAAAAAAAAAAAAAAAAAAAAAAAAAACCAATAAAAATGTTTTAAGCTTAAAACTAGCAGATGGTATTGCATTAAGTACACGAGTACACATAAAAGACGGGAACAAAAGGATTAGAGCTCTAAAGGGCAACCGTATGCTTTTTCTTTTACCAACAAATCTACCTTAGAGTAAAAACCGTAAAGGTGAAAGACACACCGTAATCCCTTCACCAAGTACGGTAAGGGAGGAAAAGACAAGGAAAGAAGAAGCCC